>QLSS01000128.1:49447-104280 GCA_024372645.1 Trichomalopsis sarcophagae
TTTCCAAGGGGGCCATTTCACCATAGTAACCCGGCTATAGCCTTTCTGTTGGAATAATTTGTAGAGTCTATTTCTGCCAGGGATTTTTCACAGGTTGTTCGAGCATTTTGCGCTCTCCGCGACTTATCAATACATGTATTTAGACTTTAATCAAATTGTAATAATATTTTCTCTATTCTTGTCCGACATATACTTTATTGTAAATTTACCGCGCACATCTGTTGTAACTGAGCCTACTTTCTCGCATACTGTAATTATGCACGGGATTTCCGGAATAGCGCACATTTATTTTACTACGGGATATCTCAAATAGCGCAGATATATTTTACGACGGTATTTTCCCATCTGTCTATTATAAGACTAGAAAAAAGCGCAAATACCAGGACTAGTTATAAACGAGTGAGAAAAGAACGAGCACCGCCTATAAAGGATTTATTCCTGTAATAGAAAAAAATGTATACACGCTCCACCGTACGCCTGTGCGAAATGATCCTCTCGAATGACTTTATTGCCCATACAACGCCCGCACCCTTACAATAGCAGCAGCAACGCGGCCCATGCCGCTAGCCTGCATACATCCCCTCCTTCTCCAGTCCCAGCGTCCGTACAGTGAGCGCCTACGGGCGTTGCCTACTTAGTTGACGCGACCGATATAGATGGCGCGGTGTACATATTCCTTCCCCCTCAGGTCCTTCTCTCACATTTTTCCCGGTATTCTCGTTTTCCAAGAACTTACTTCATCTCGAGCGGCCGCTCAGACCAGTACTCTCTCTAGTTCATATATCGCTAAGGTGTTTTAATCTTGTGTGTGTGAGTGCTATTTGCGTGGACCAAGTACGTAAAGAGACGTCACTTGTGTTGAACGGACCTTCGTTCTGGGATCGACGGCACTGCGACAACTGCATATTTACTGCGAGAGTTGTCCATTGCGCCCACGGGGCAAGGGCTGTACCCGTTCCCGATACGTCGGGGCTGCCGTGCGAAGGCGTTCGCCGTCGTCCTCCACCACTAAGACAAACCGGCCCCGAAGAGAAGGCACGGTTTCCTCCTCTGGCCTCACAAGATCTCAGATCGATCAAAATTATCGTCGACGTCGACTATACCGCCCCAACCCGAATTGCTGGCCTCTGCCGGCTATACCGGATTGATAAGTATACTTAAAATTAAAAGTTTAGAAGTGCGTAAGCTAAATTATTGTAAAGTGCATATCTGTATGCGTGTGCCTGTATGTATTGTATCTGTCTGAATAATGCAATAAATTGTATTATTCAACTTGCTCCGGATTTTCCTCTTATTCCGAAGGGGTTTTTATGCCTAGGCAAGTTAATAATATTTCTTACCGCGGATATTGATGTATTTTATTTAACTCTATCTTGACCGCTCATCCCTTATACGAATTCCACCATACAGCTCTATCAAACGACAACACAGGTTTAAAGTAAATAAGTGTACAGAAATAAGTTTTATTTTTCTGACGGGATCGCGACTGTACAGTTATTAATGTTAATCACAGTATAGATGTATGTAAGAATAACTATAATAAAATATTTTATTAGTGTTCGAGTACAATGAACGTATTCGGCGACCTACACGTGTAGAAGAGGAATAAGGAAAAGGGGAAGGAGGAGAAGAGGAAGAAATGGAAGATGACGCTAATGTTAATATCGATGTGCAACAGAACGTACATTTTGGCCTGGGCGATATTGAACATCTTAGGGCTAATATGAATCCTAATGCTGGACCTAGTACGTAGCAAAGCCATTACAAACATTATTATTATTATTATTGTTGTTGTTGTTGTTATTGTTGTTGTTATTAGTATTATTATTATTATTTGATTATTATTACGTTGATTCAATTTCGGGAGATGTATTTGAGTATGAACTAGCAGTACGCCGACGAAGACGACTCCACTTTGGTAATTTCAGACATATTTTTCGATTTAGTTTGAATTTATTTTGCGTTTGTAAATTGTACTTTAGGCTCGAGTGACGTACACATTGCAAATGCAATTTATGCAGCGTAAAATATGTTTTTATTTGGTTGATAAAATTCCATATCGCCTCCATAGAACAGGCACAAAATTAAATTTTTGCTAGCACTATCTCTAAAAAACGTTCGCCTTACGCATTGGGCACTCTTGCTTTAGAAAATATTATTATAAGTGTATCACATTCAATCTGCTGCAAATGATTATCTTTTTTTGTAGTGAGAGATGCAGAGCAGTTACCTCAGCCCGTACCTGAAGCACTCGCCATAGGTAGACACCAACGCGGCGCTGTTGCAGAGGGGTAGTCAGGATAACCGATTGCGAGGAGTAGAGGCAGGCCTCGTCAAAATGCTGCTGCTGCTGCCGTCGAAGACCAACCAGTTGCACGTATGCGTGGCAGACTTCAACGGGTTCAAAATCTTCCCGCCGAAGTCGATGAGGAAGTAGCTGATGCCATCGTCGAAGGAGCCGCTGGCGCACTCCTCGAAGAACCTGTCGACGCACTTCGTGAGGAACCCGCTGATGCCATCGACGAAGAAGTCGCTGGAGCCCTCCTCGAAGAACCCGACGCACTTCTTGAAGAACCAGCTAATGTTAACGTCGAAGAAGCCGCTAGTGCACTCCTCGAAGATCCTGCTGACGCAGTCGCCGATGAACCTGCGGAAGCAGTCGCTGTGGTACCCCTCCCCAGTCCCGATGACCTAGGCCCACCGATTCGAAGAAACAGAAGGGTGCCCCGTGCCGGCAGGAACGGAAGTAAGAAAAATGTTTACATTATTATACCATAACGTTTTATTTCATGGTTATTAATTAGCTCTTTCAGGCTTTATGAGGAGGTTCTTCAGTAAACATAAATAACGCAATTTCATTTCTGAAATTCAGTACACAGATTTACATATGCATTAAAATATAAATCAAAGTTCACTAATACAGCTTCTGTAACATTGTATACTTAGAGCACAAACGAATAGTTATAAATGTACTGAATATATATATATATATATATATATATATATATATATATATATATATACAGAGTTAATATTTGTATATAGAATATTACAAACAGGTATAGTTTTTAAAGATTATGTTGTTTTATTATCCATGTTGTCATAATTGGAATCGTTCATAATGATTTTCGAGTACCTTGCGAGCAAAGAATCAACTCTTTCGCAGCCGCATAAAACATTGTTATTTTATGCGACAAGCCTCTAGCCTGATGTACTCGCCTGCATATGTAAAATTGTGGTTAAATCACCTAATGTAAATTTATTTCTAAACTAATAACTTTAATGCTGGAAAAAACTTGATCTAAGATGTATACTGTACTAAATATAAAAATTAATATTTGTCAATTTTGTTTATGAGTAATACACAACTTCAAGTTCTTTTTTATTATTATTATAATATCGCAAGTAAACGACTAACTGCTTTCTAACTAGAAAATAACTAAAAATGTCAAAATAAAGTAAATCTGCTGATTTTGCCACATTGAAAAAATATTTATAAAGTAAATGATAGCATTATATTGTTCAAAAAAGATTACATAAATGTATAAATAACTCTAATCTAAGTGTATAAAAAATAGATTCAGTCACGCTTATGTTCCTTAACATTGCAAACATTTGCAAAAGCCGATTGGCACCATTTTTGCTGATGTTTACGATATTTAAGGAAAGAGTTATCATGATTAATACGTTGATAAGTGAAATATGAGATGCCGATTGGCACCATCTTTTACTTATTTTCGTATTGTATGACTGTTGATTCAACGTTCCTGATAACATGCACAAATTTACGAGGATAATATTGTTCAATTGAAATAGCGTAAACTGTGCCACATTTTATGATATTGTTGTGACCGAGCCTAAACGTTGCGCGATTCGAACATCAAGAATCGCGCATAGCGACCTTAGCAACGAGATCAACGACGTCGTGGACGTTACTGTTTATAGTCAGTCTGATCGTGACAGCTGATGAGCTGAGTTTAAGTTGCGCTTTTATAAATAACGTATTGTTACTTACATTAACCCGTACCCGGTTATAACATTTTGGGGGATCAGCCGGGATACTAGTGTTTTTGAGTGATTATTTTATGCTTCTTTGATCTGGCAAGATGCTTCCAAGAACACCACACAAGCAAGACGCACCAGCACATTCCATTAATAATTCACGAGAAGTGGATTTGTTGTATCTTGAACAGACGAATCTGGAGGACACAAATGTTACCGGACACACACAATCTTCACAAACCCCAATCCCTACTACACACACTAATGTTCCAAAAATAAACAACTTGAAGATACAACTAGAAAACGAACATGCTCAACGAAAAGATTTGGAAGTCCGTTTATCACAACGTTCTGTGGAAGAAGTAAATATTTCCAACGAGCTTCGACGACGGGATCAGGATTTTCTGTCCGAGAAACGGCTTCGTGAGAACTATGAGGAGAAAATGAAGCACCTGGTTGAAGACAACGAGAGACTGCAATGGTCAATCGAGGCAGAACGGTCAGATTGGACAAGGGAACAACAGGATCTCGAACGTCGATTAACTGAGCTAAGTCATTCAAATATTTCTGACATGTACATTAACACAAAACAGAGAATTTCTACGGAATTAAATTTAGTTGATACTCATTTTGCACACGCCAACAACAAATTAGAATTACCACCTAGAAACACAATTAGGAATCAGAGTGTTTTATCAACGAATGCCGCTATTGATAACACTATTCTGAAACGGGGTGAAAGTATTAGTACACTTAGGAAGATTACAGAATTAAATTTAGGTTATTTTCTGGACATTTTGGAAATGTCAATTAAAAATTTGATACTGCAGTTGTTGGGTTCATTCTGTTTCAGACCCGCAAAATTCGGTTCAAAAGATTTATTAAGTGAGATGTCTGGCTTTCTGATGTCGTCGCTCACATCTTTGCCGTTCGATGGAGGAGGTCGGATCCTGTGATGACACGTACCAACAATGACGAAAGATCCTGATTAAGACACTTTACCCGATTGAGACGCATCAACCAGAATATGACCAACTTATGAAGACTACTCTGCTCACGGTTCTTTAGAGCCATGGTTTTTTCCATGAGCGTGAAGGTGAATACCGGAGTACGGATTTGAGGAGAGGTTCCATGGCATGCCAACTCTCCACTCATGTCTGAAAGATGAATTGACTATGATCTATTGAATTCAACCGCTTGAAGCTTGAATTCAGGAAAGATTAATATTCCTTTTATTCCTATAAGTGATGATTAGAGTCCGAATCTATAAGCGCCGCTCGGTAACTTGACGCCTAGGATGGGTCAAGGTAGAGAATGTTGATGTTAGTTCCTGTAAGTGATCATTGAATTGTAAGAAGATCAACCCGCTTCAAGGATGGATGGTTATGATTGTCGGGACGACAATCTGAAAAGGAGAGGGCAATGTTGTGACCGAGCCTGAACGTTGCGCGATTCTAACACCAAGAATCGCGCATAGCGACCTTAGCAACGAGATCAACGACGTCGCGGATGTTATTGTTTATAGTCAGTCTGATCGTGACAGCTGATGGGCAAAAATTTAGAAAAATTAAAATTCAAAAAATCAAAGCATGGAAGGCAAAAATTAAAAAACTGAAATTATGAAATTAAACAATTCTCAAACGAAAATGGTAGATTGAAATATTAATTAAATATCTAGAACGTCAATCAGCAAGGCGGAGCAGGTGACGGTAAACATCATCCAACTAACAATCAAACACTTGGGCATCACCATTTATGCAAGACTAAGTTTTAAACAGCATCGAGAAGTATTTAGTGATAAAGCAGCAAATATTAGCGCTCCTCTATCACGATTGATGCCAAATGTAGGAGCAACTCAGAAGCAAAGGTTACTTATAGCCAGTGTAACCACAGTTGACTACCATGTATAGGTGAAGTGCAGAGTGGCGTCCGCTTACCGTACAATATCGGACGATGCTGCCTGCATTATAGCAGGCATACCACCCATTGACCTTTAGCGTTGGAAAGAAAGGACGTATTCGAGGATAGGAGACGATCGAATGACAAAAGCCAGAAATAGATCTGGGATGCCACAAGAAAGAAGACGATGGCTGAATGGAAAACAAGATGGGGCGTTAGTGGCAAGGGGCGATGGATTCATCGCCTTATATCAAGGATAGAAGACTGGATTGGAAGAAGACATGGGAAAGTTAACTACTACCTCACGCAGTTTTTGGCCGAAAACGGATGTTTCCGGGCGTACCTGCATCAGTTTAAACTAGACGACCGTCCGAACTGCCCAATATGTTCGGATGCAATAGAGGATGACGAGCACGTCTTTTACGAGTGATCACGATATCATCAGGAGCGAGAAGAACTTAGGAGTTATCTTCAGACCAGAGTAATTCCTTAGTCGATTACGACGGCCATGCCGACTTCAGAGGATGTGTAGTGCGCAGTCAGCAATTATGCAGCAGACATTCTCAAGAAACTCAGAAAGGACGAAGAAAACAGAAAAAGATGAAGAGGCTGAGTATGTACGTGTGCGTGTGCGACGCAGAAAATGAAGGATGACTATAGTGATGACGACCACATCAACCAGAAGCGGGCGAAAGCCTTTCGATCCCCCCCCCCCCCCCCCTGCGAAGCATTGCTTGACGGTAGTACCGCGGGGTTCAGGAGCATAAAAGATGGAGCTAGGCACCTTTACCGAGGGCCGATAAAGGCAGAGAGGGCATTCCCTTTAACGGCTGGGTGTTTTTTCACCTGGTCGTAAGAGGGATAGGTTTAGTCGGTGTGAATCCGACACACGGCTGACATAGGGGATGCAGCTGTCTTGACGACCCCATAAACAAGGTCATGCTATGGTCTTTCTTAGATTTTCCCTAATACCTCTTTCTCTGGGAGGGAAACAAAATAACACACACGCAAACAAACACACACATACTTGCACAGATAGTTTTCCAATACCTTGTATTTCGCTTTCTTCTATCTGAAAACAAATTTTTAATGTTTTTAAATAATTTTCTAAATTATTTAAAATCATCTAATTTAAAAAAACATAAAATATCTAATTTTTTAAAGTTTAAATAAATAATTTAGTAAATATTTGTAAATATTAACTATAATTTATGTAAAAAATACCTTCGAATAATGACTTAAAAAAATCAGAGGTTCATGATTTTTTTTTTCCGAAATTTTTGCTAACATATAATGATAAAGCCATCGTTCATCTTGAGGTTCATCAATGCCCTGACAAGCTGTATAAATGCGATTAGCTGATGTAAAGCATTTTTCAGCTTCTTCTAGCATTTCTTCTTTGTGACTTTCGATGGTTCTAAATCTTTCCATGCTCAACGAGTCACTTTCTTGTTTCAATAACCGTGAACAAAATGAATGAACAGTATATAAAAAATTTCCGAATTCTGTCCATATGGTAAGATGGGATGGAGCTAAATTAATTGCTTGCTCATAACTACGTTGGGCAATTTTAGCTTCTTTCAAATACCTTTCTTCGTTACTGTAATAAAAATTCATTTGAAAGCATGAAATATCATAGAATAATTATAATAATATCATAAAATAAAAATAAAAATAATAACAATAAATAGTTATTTAATATTAATATTAATTAATAATTTATAGTTATTTTAATACCAAAATTACTTACATGTTTGGTTGAAAATTATTTAGCCAGGTTTCCATTAATGTACTTGTCGACATCGCCAGTCCAGCCCAAGAATTTAATTCATTTGGATGTAAACATAAATCAAATTTATAATAAGTAATAGCTTTTTTCCATGATTGATGAGGAACAGCTTTAAAATAATAATCAGCTATGAGATAATATATGTATCCAATTTGACTATTGTGTAGTCGATTTCTAATGCAAGGAAAGTCTGGTCGTTTTCCGACTAAATAGGCATTTAATTCATCTAATATTTGATTAGGATTACTATCTTGCGGCACTAGTTTACACATTTGTTTAAATAAATGTGCAACATCAGCGTTAATTGAATCCACTCGTTTTGATTCAAAACTTGGTAAAATCTCAGGCCTATAAAATTCAAATAATAGTTCGCATGCTTCCCATGTAAGCTTTGCATGACTTTTTACATGTTCATCATAATGTTTTATCTTTATTTTACTACTATTAAGATTTTTGTCAGGATATCCATATAAACAATAAATTACTTGTTCTAAGGGTTCTCTTAATTTTTCTTTAATTGCCAAGTACAAAGGTGATCGAAATTGTGGTATAAGTAGTTTCATTATGAAAATTAAAAGCTGTCCCTCATTTATACAGCACCAGCCGTGTCTTCCAAGGAATTCATGCGCTTTTAATAATATAGTAATAGAAGAAGGTACATCTTCGTCTTCGTCATCGAATTCCATATTAATTAATATACGTTGTTCATTAATATTTACAGTGTTTTCCGTCTTTGCACGATGTTTATCTTCTTCACTACAAAAAGTACAAAATATACATCTATAAATATATAATTTCATTGATAATCGTTTAGTATAATAATGAAATGCAATAAAAATAAGATTACAAGCACGATTTTTGCGTTTTTCTGGCCTATTAAGCGGGACTGAAGTAACTTTAAGTAAACATTAGCGTTGCCTGGAAAATGTTATGTTACTTCACTCTAACTATGTGCTATCCTGACTAAATCTACTTGACCGTGTTACGTCTTGTGACGTATTGACATAATTGTAGCGATTGACAAAATGATATTGTCAAATAATGCTGCGTTTAATAATTAAGTAGAGCAGTAGACTCAACAGCAAACGTTGAATCCACTGACTGTCAGTCAGATTTCAGAACTGTACCCTGCTATGACGCTTCGGTTAGTTGACAGAGCTAGCAGTAATTAAGTCATACTTTACCTTGTGAGAATTATTTAAAATACAATAAATATACTTAAAACCAATTTCTAAAAAGAGTGAATCAATTCTAATTTTTTTTGCCCACGACTTCCGGATTATTCCGAGCAGCCACAGCAGCCGAGGTAGAGCGGAAATCATCCCGTAATATACGGCACAAAGTAAGTGCAATACAATTATAATCATTACAGGGCTAGGTAAGGACTTAACAGTGGTTACAGTACAAATTGAACGCTAGGCGTTTGTAAAAAAAACTGTGGTTTTAATAAAATCATAAAACATCTATTAATGTAATATGAGCAATAATAAAAGCAATCTAAAAATAACAAAGAAATGCTAAAAGTGACGGCGTTTAAAAGCCATATAACTAAAGTTTTGATTGATGCGTGTGTAACCCTTTCCTCAAGTCTGCTTAGTAGCAACTTTTCCCTATACCTGCTAGAATAGCGGTCAAATGTCAATCATTTTGATCCTAAAGCTCCCTGAAAAGCGACTTATCCTTTGATCAAATTAAGAAGCTACTACTTTTTTCTTAAAAAGCAAGGAAACACTGTAGCCTTAAAAATACGATTTTTGATTTATGAACTTATATGTCAATGAACGGAAATAAATAAAAATAAAAAATGCGAAAGCAATCAGCAAAACAGAAATATATAATCGCGAGTTCAAAGAAAATTCAGGCGAGTGACCTGCTTCAGGCGATCGCGCTCACATTGGTTGCAGTGCCGGCAAGGTGAACGTGTGTCAGTTTAAAAACCGGCGGTCAGAGATCTATATGTACTTCGCTTTCTTCAGTTTACGAAAAATATCATCCATGTAATGCATATGCGTTAGCCTTTGAAAGCGCATTAACTTTCCGAAAATCGACGCAAAAAAGATATTGCCCATTCGCTTTGCGCACCATCACTACCGGGCTTGACCAAGCATTGTCAGAAGGTTCGATGTTACCCGCAGCAAGTAACTCTTCTACTTGTTGGTACATCTTCTCCACTATTTTTGGCGACACGGGATAATACTTCTGTTTTATCGGTCTGACCAACATCTATCCCGTGCTTAATCAACTGCGTCCGTCCGATCATACGGCTCGATTTAGGCAGGATGCTGTCCAGCATTCTGCGAATCTGCGCGTGCTCGTTGTCACTGGCGTACGCGAGTCATTTGCACTTTCTTCAGATACAGAACGTTTTCATTTGGATTGTGGACTGCGCCGAACAGGCGTCCGAAATTCGTCCCAACTAGACATTCGTTGGTCGCTTCGGGCATGATCACCACCGTTACGTCGCGTTGTACACCCGCGAAGTCGAATGGCAAGTCCACTAATCCAACGATCGGCGACATCTGACCATTTGCACACTGTGCATGACGGCCATCGCGTTGTCGCAAAGGTCGACCGCAGGCGCTAGTGATCTGAAGTCCTAACGACTCCATTACTGTCATTGCTGCACCTGGGTCGTAGAGAGCCCTTACTCTGAATCATCCAATACCCACTTGTACCCACCAGCGCGACTCGTCTTCATTTGGCGATATCGTCGGCTGGTGAGATTCGCTGGACAATAGTGCGATCATGCAATCAAAATCGCCTGAGGTTTCGCGCGAGGTATCGGCTACGCCCTTCATCACGTGCCACTCCTCTCGGGGAGACTCCTCGCGCGACTGTTCAAGGGGAGTAGTAACCCTCGCGTCTCGCCCTTAAAGACGCATTTGGGGACGATTGCTACTCCGGGCTTCGAAGGTGCTCGATACGAGGCTTCGCAGGCTAAGGCGGCTTTAACTTCGACCGCTGCCTGGAGTAACTACTTCATGGTTATGAAATCCTTCAGCTGGAGTCCTCGTTTGAGAGCGGGCAGCATATTATCAAAATTTACAATTTCACTATCGATCCTCTCATTATAATGATAGTTTTTATTTTTATTGTTACGTCTACGATATCTGGAAAAACCGTAATTTTAAAATTGAGTCTCGTCACAGAAATGATTTCCTATATATATATATATATTGATGGAAGAACAAATAAAATACTTAATCTTTCTTTGTTTTCAAAATTTTTTAAATTATTCAAAGCACTATTTCCTACATGATCTATCAAACCTTGATAACATTCAAAGCGTAACTTTTTTTGATTATATCTTAGAAAATCTGATCTATTACTTTCTATATCTATGTATGCTTGGATAATATATTGTTATGTCAACATACCACAATACCAAGTAGCAGAAAATTTTGATCTGGGTCTGTATGCTAATCTGTATGAATAATATTGAAAAGGAGTAAGACGTTCAAAGCGATTTTCATTTTGTTTGAACGTTGGATTCCAACCTAAATCTCCAGACGGAAATATAATTGGAAAGATCCTAGGGTCTAAATGATAAGAGAGATTATTCACAACAGAATCTCTTGTAACTCCTTTTGGCAAATCTTTTGGATAGACACAAAGATCGTTATTAGTTGGAATATCACCATCTTTGGAAACTATTAATGCTGCACATTCACCTGTAGAGGGTTTATTATATTTATGTTGGTCATAATTTATGTTCCATGTAAAATACAAGCAGTATTCAGGTGATGTTTTTGACTTGGTCTATTCATTAAAATTTTAAAATTTTTTTGAATATGGGTTATTATTTAAAATTTTAGAAATGATTTAAATATGTTCACGAATCAGTTTTGAATTTCTTTAAAGTCTTATTTCAGTAGTTTCTTAATTGTTACATACATAAATTTGACCACAACGAGCTGTATCATTTAAAGTTTTAATTGTATTAGGTGATATATGATAACATGTGCATTAAATGTAGCAAACGAGAAAATATTATTGTAATAACGAATCAGAACTCCAAATCTTCTGTTATTAAATTGTAATTCTTTCAATCTATCATCATATTCACTGAGCGGTGGTAATTTTACTTTACCATTATGATAACAACTTTTTTTAGAAAACTCTACGGACCAGTAAAAAGCATTACGATAAGGACATGCGTAATCCATTTCACCAAAATCTAAGTAAGTGTATGGGACAAGACCATATTAAGGTTAAAAAATAAACTGTGAAATCATTGTTGATCAGATATTATGACTATTGAAATCTCCTAACGATCAGGTCCTGGTGTGACCTTTTCTTACAAGTTGTCGCCGAGAACCGACGCTCTACTCATTAAACACCGCCGAAAACTCAGACCGGGTAAAAGAGAGACGCTTTCCTGAGAACTACCGAAGGGACTCGAAGCAGTGCGCACGCTCCTCTATATCTATAGCTATACACACGCAGTCATGTGCCCGCGCGAACGTCTCCTGCCACTAAACTCTCTGACCTGGCAGTCACAGATCGGCCCGTTAGCCTTTCCACACTAAAAGCGACCGTCAAAATCCGTGAAATAAACTACCTACTAAGGTCGTGGCAGTCTAGGAATGATTATAAAACCACTCCTAACCGTACTGTCCTGAAGCCACAAATCACCTTGTCTATTTGCGCATCTGAGAATCAAGCAGCGTAGAAACACTTGCTAAAACTAATGTTAGGCAGAATAAATATTAATAAATATAAATACGTCACACTGCTCTTATCTCTAGTAGCCTTCGGTTACGTCCGGAACGCTAAGAAAGTTTTGATGAATAATAATATAAAAAATTTTATATATAACATGAACGTAGGATTGCAAGAGAAGCAAAACTTGTATGAAATCAACGCTGAAGTAAAAGAATGTAATTTCAAGTACATATTAACAACAATAAAAGAAACTGGAGAAAAATTGATGTTTGATGGAAAAGAATATCAATATATATCATTCGATATTGACTATGTTCCTGAAGAAGCTCAGTTAGTGGATGAACTGAGCATAGATGAGCGTTTGATTTTAAATATAGAAGCAATCGATGAGTTAGAGAAAACTCAATAAGACAAACTCAAGAAACCTGGAGTAGGAAGTATTACGAAAGAAATTACAGATAAAAATTGGTGGTAAAGGAATCAAGAAAGAACCGAACGGATCACAAATAAATACCCAGATGTTTTCTGGATCGAAGGAGATGAATTAGGAATGTGGAACGTAGACCAACAAGAAATAAATGTTTAGTCTCCTTGCGCTTGCAGAGGTGAGGTAGGAAGAAATTGAGCACGTGTGTTCGAATGAACTTTGTATTTATTTAGATGGCTTGGTATAATTACAATCACTTTTTGGCTCGGCGGAACGCAGATTGCAGGACAGGCAGAGAGGCCTAGGTGTGTGCTAGTCTCTAGTTCGAGCGAGAGTGGCGAGTGCCCCCAGCGAAGCCACCCCTCAGACCTCGGATGGAAAACGTTGGTCTCGCTCATGAGGCCCGAAGGGAAGGGATAGCTTGGGCACTTTAGCGGATGAGTGGCGCGCGTGCTTTTTGAGAATTCCGAGGATTATTGAGTGCGCGCGGCCGATCGTTTTATTGCTTTAAGTGCAATAGGCGACGGACCGCTTGGCTGCCGAAAATCCGGGGACTGCCTCGTCTGAGGGATTAGCGAGCGCGCGCGCGGCGAATCGCTTTATTGCGGTGAGGCAATAAAGCGAGGGACCGCTTGGCAAAAACTCGAGAGCGTTGTAAACGCTCTCTACTAGGCCCCGCAGATGCGGAAAACATGCACGCCACACATTTAACGACAGATAAACCTAATTATGTGAAGCAGTTTATATTAGGTCCATTTAATGTGTTGGAATACACCGAAAATGTGTATACTTTTATGCACGTACATACACAGCTACAGACTACAGCATACAAAGAGGCCCAAGCGGATAGGGTCCACTACCTGGACTTTATTGCACTCCCGCCGGACTTAAGCCCCCCAGCGAAGCAGCGCATTATTTCTCAATTACTAATCTTCAATTAGTTCCAGTACGGACACGACCAGAGCAACACACCGAGCAGAGCATTCAACCATACATACAGTTATTCTAAATATTCAGTTATTCAATTTTGTACATCCTTTTAATCAGTGTTAAATAAATAAAGTATCCTTATAATCGTCACATACTTCACGCATATTCCTGATATTCCAACATAATGACCGGCATTAGTCGTGCCAAAGAAAGAACTTGTAACAGGAGAAAAGAGATACTGGTTAATAATTGACTACAAGGCACTAAATAAGGTCACTATAGCGGACTCGTATTTACTGTAAAATATTAACAAAATTTTAAATCCCATTGAAAACAAGAAATGTTTATATGTTGTAGACTTAAAATCAGAGTTTTATCAAGTAAAAGATGTTAAAATGACTCTATCGGTCTACACGAGCACAATTAATCTTGAAATAATAGGCTATGACACTGTTCATTCTCAAAATTTGAGATCTTTGAACAGGCACGCCTTTCAAAAATAAAATAAAAATCTCGGCGTTTTGTCCCACCGTCAGATTGGACTACTCAGTAAGTATCTGACGGTTTCCTTAGACGCCTGCCGTTTTGCCAAGTCGCGGCCTTTAAGTATCTCGAGTCTCCATTTTCCCTTTCGAGAGAAAGAGAGTGAAAGAGAGAGAAAGAGAGAGAGAGAGAGAGAGAGAGAGAAAGAGAGAGAGAGAGAGAGAGAGAGAGAGAGAGAGAGAGAAAGAGAGAAAGAAAGAAGACTTAGCCATCTAGTGGACACAATTTACAACCAAGTGTCAAAATACAATTCATTATATTGAAACGGTCACGACTTTTCTCGGTCCTGGAGTGTAAGGTATATTAATCTTATTATAGAAAAGCAGTGAACATTTACTTAATCTGTATCGTAATTTTGAAGCAGATTCAAAATAAGTTTAATTTATTATTTTTTACAATGATTTTTAACTATAGTAGTTCAGGTCCAGGATACCAGGTAGTGAGGATTTATTGCAAATAAAAAGATTTTTGTGTTTTATAACCAAAAGTAAATATATTCAAATCAATATATTATGGAATATTGCATACATATTGCATATATCCTATATTTTACATAAATCAAATAAGTAAATCCGTTTTGATTCTTACAAAAATAAATAGATATACAGATACGCTTAAGCTTGCGTTATCTGATAGCTCGTGTTTGAAAATTTTATAAGTATATATTCGGTAATGAAATTGTTCTCAGTTAGTTATATGACAAGAGTCAAAAATTTTATAAGTATAGGACGGATACGCGTTAATATGCGATATCGTTGCTTATCTTGTAATTTTATAAGTATAGAAACATTTGAAAATATTCTAAATTTTTGTACTCCAAGCATAAGTTGCTCGGGAGTTTCGACTAGGCGCCTAAATTGCGCTGGAGCTAGTGCCCTCAGAATGACCGTGCAGGTCCTTATATAGGCCTGGGAGCGAGCGGGTTTCGAGCCGCCTAAATTACTCTCACATTCATACATTCACACAGACATTCACACCTATATACAAAAACCCATTCATACAATTAATTATAGTTTGCGCGCGCTGCGCCGCTTCTCCTTCCTTGCTCCGCTACGCTCGCCGCCTGTTATATATATATATATATACGGCGTGTGTTGCGCGCTCTCCCTCTTCTGCTACTACTCTCTGCTGCCGCTCGCCGACTCGTGGAGCTGCTGATGTTGCACTGTCAGCTGTAGAGCAGGTCTAGCCGAAAGTGGGAGAACGCAATACTCGCGTAAAATTTAAAAATGTTGTAACGGGGTATGAGTTCGAGCAATGAATTGTTATCTCAACAACTGAATCGCGCTCCCTCGATGCGGCGGAGTGCTCCTCTACGCCCGCGATATACCCACGTTGCATGCAGCTATCTCAGCTGCTTTTAAATCTTGGGTTTGTGTGCTGCCTGGTGCGTGCTCGACTGCTCAGATGCGTTAAATATTTAATTATAAATAACGCCCGCGGAGGCGGCGGTATTCGCAGGAAGGAATAAGGATCGGGCTTAACGAGTGAGGTTTATAAATGACGACAAAATCACGTGAAATACTAAGTCTACGGTTATATTTTCAAACCGCGAAATAAACGTGATTTTACAATAAAAAAAAATGCTACGCGATTCGCCAACAAATTTGCGACTCGCCGCGACGCCAAAATAAACGTGCTCGCACGCGTGTATTACCGTGAAGGTTGCGCGCGCCGTATCACCCTCGCATGGATGATACCCACTCACACAAACCTCCACTCCTTCGGCGGTGACGTTCGTGGTCTCGGACAGGCTGCAAGACGTTCTCACCCTGGACCGCTGGGCTATGGTTGACACCGCGTCGCTTCGCGTCACTCTCCCACTCTCACAAGTCGTTGCACTGTCGACACAACACAACACTCTCGAACTCGCGAAACCTTGAGAATATCTAGCGAAGTCGCGTGCTTTCTTATCGAAGGCCGAGAGCTATCTGAGCGCGTTCCTGCAGGATTAGCCCGCGCGCTCACTGTCTTTGTCTCTCTCGCCTATTGCCGAATTCCAACGTGTTTGTTGTCGCGTGCGCGACTATACGCGGTTTCATCGCGGCGCGTCGATACTCTTACCATTACGTTTGTTGCGATGCTCAACTCATTACAATGTATTAAAAAAAATCTTAGTTTTTTATCCTGTATGATTTTTTAAACGGAGCTTGTACGGGGCGTTACATAGTCCCGTAGTGAAAATTTTTCGAAGATTGAAAAACTTTCACTATACTCCCAGAGAAAAAATGATCAAAAATGTATTAATATGTTTTAAGAAAAAAATCAAATGTGTTGCTTAAAATGCATGCATTCAGAGCTGTATATACCTCTTCTGCCGACCTTGGCACTTACACTTCTCTTCAGCCTCGCCTCCTCCTTGCCGTGCGACCTCCAAGCGTCCTCGAAATCGAGCCGAACCTGTCGCTGCTAGACACTGTTCCCGTACCCGTATGTGGCGTACGGGTTTACTTCTTGGGTCGGCTTACGCAGGAGGGCATCGAGAACCTCAGCTTTCCCCTTTGTCGAGGTTGTCGTGTCGGTGGTGTTGATGGTGATGGCTGGCGTGTCAAATAAGGCACGCAGAGTCTCCTCGGCCCGACGAACCTTCAACTACGCAGACTGCTAGCTTCTCGGCATCTCGCGTCGTTGGCGGTTCTTCTCCAGGCTGACTCGGACTGCCTCGATGCGGGGCTTCGTCGGTGCTGTTGATGTTGGTGGTGAAGGGGCGTTACAATATATATATATATATATATAATTATATAATTAACTTTTGTCAAGTAAAATTAAGACCTTCGGATACAGAAAAAACTGCGTTCAGTGTACAGTCATTGGAATGATTTAAATTTCTTGTTTAACCGTTCGGTCTCAAGAACTCTTCTAGGATATTTCAACGAGTGATGAATACAGTCTTAGTCAAATACATTAATAAAATATGCTACAATTATATTGGCAACCTTATTATTTTTGGAGATCCAATGAAAGAATTAGATAAAAATTTAATCTAATAACAGCAGCATTATTAGCTGCAGAATTAAAATTAGAACCAGAAAAATGAGAATTTGGTAAAACTAAAGTTTCTTTCTTAGAGCATATAAATAGTGAAGCTAGGATGAGGCCAGATGAAAAGAAAATAGAAGCCGTCAAAAATGTTCCCATACCTAAAAATGTAAAGGGAGTGAGACAATTTTCAGGATTTGCTAATTACTATAAAAGATTTATAAAACAATCTTGCCGATATTACAAAGCCATTAACAATTTTATTAAAAAAAGATAGACCATTTATTTGGGAAGAAGAACAACAATAGGCTTTTGATAAACTAGTAAATATGTTCTACACCAATATCCACAGTTCGACAAATCATTCATAATGAGAAGTTACGAAAGTCAATATGCCCTAGGATGTGTTATTTATCAAGGTGAAATAGGCAAAGACAGACCTATAGCTTATGTATCTAGATTATTGCAACCAGCTGAAATGGAATAAGCGACGTATGAGAAAGAGGCTTTGGCGATTATGTATGCCAAAAAAACTTCTAAGAGTTATAGTCATGGTAATAAATTTGTGATTGCATTTGATTTTTTTTTAATTCTTTTTCATTTATTAAGCTTTATCAGACCTGAGTGAGATGCCACTAGGTTTATTGAGCTATACAAAAGTATTTGCATTACATTTAGTACGTAAGGTACATAGATTTTTTACAATCGAGTATTGCAGTTAGTATTGCACAGCATTTTTACAGTTGTATGTCGCAGTCAGTGATAAAGGAAAGGATGTGTCCACAGGCGTCCGAGCACGAATTAGCAACAAAAGATTCAGTGTTGAAGGGGTACGTAAGGTGGTTTTTTCTTAAGTTGCTAAGTAATTTGTATCTTTGATTGTCGTAAAGGGAGCAGTTCCATATAACATGATTGATATCCTCGGAATCAGTCTTGCATTTGTAAAGTGAAGTCGGTACAATATTGCATCTAAAAAGTGACGCTGCTAGGTTATAATGGTTGTTGCGGATTCAGTTGATTAAAACATTTTGAGACTGTTTGAGTTTCTTGTTTTTGAACCATGAATTGCGTTTTTCAGTGAAGTAAAGCTGGAAGTATTGTTTACTGGTAGAAGAGCTGGAAGCTTTAATTATGTTTTGAGTTTGTTTGCTAGAGGTACTTTTTGCTAGAGTGTCTGTTTAATTACCTATATGTTCTTGTGCAATGGAATCAAGAAGAAGGAGATGGAGCATTCGCTGTTGCTTTTAAACATAGTGAATTTTCTTTAGATGTCGAGTATGTACGGGTTGGCTTTAATACAGATTTTGGTAGACCTAAACGCTTGCAAGACACTTAAAGAGTCCGAAAAGATGAGAATGTTTTTAGCTTTGTTTTGAAAGGCAATATCGAGAGCGTCGCTTAAGGCAGCACATTCGGCGGTGTAGACAGACGAGCAGTCATTTAAGCGGAATTGTTTGTAATATCTTAATTCAGGGCGTATGCATGCCGCGTCAATCAGCGTGTTTTCTTCATGTCGAGAAAGACTGCCGTCTGTAAACATTGTTAAGGTGCTGTCTTTTATTTCAATAGCTATCAGATCCTTGATTTGATAAAGTTAAAGGCAAGAAGAATATTTGTCGGTGTAGTTATGCGATATCCTAGTGCAACGCGGATTACAAAGTACTGTAGTTTTTCAAATTCGTCAATTTGGGTTTGGTTTCTGGAGATATATATATAAAGCAGTTGCAGGGTAGAGAGATCAGATCTAAAGTCAGATCTTGTAAGAAATTTGACGACATTTAAAAGCGAAAGCGATTCCAAGAAACTTAGCTGATTCACTTAATTAAAACTCCGACATTGTGCGTATTTTAATGAAGCGTTTCAATAGCTTTTTGGAAAATGATTTGCACACCCATATATATTTACAAACCTGTATTTACATCCGCGCGGGGATGCCCATACACAGTATGTGGCGGATAGGGGAATGCACATTGGCGCGACGAGGTATCCTCAACCGGCCGAAGGATAGAGCAGAAATAAAATATGCTCAGCGGACCAAACAGACTAGGGAAAAAAAAACCAAAGATAAATCAAACAAGGATAGTGAGTTAATAACATTACTACTCCAAGCGGGTCAAGCCACAATGCCCAGTCCCGCCACCGATTCCGATCGGTTGTCGATACCGCCCCGGTAGTCGACGCTGGCCCCATGGAGTTTGGGGGGAGGGGGCAAACTCACTTACAAGTCGCAGAGGTTTATTATCTGATCCCTGCTGCATGTAGAGACGCAGGTGAATAACGCAAAGGAATGTGCACTTAGATCGCCTTGGCAGCAGAAACGATGAACTGATGACTGATTATGTCAGGGACAGGCACAATGTGCACAAGCAAATTAAAGGCCTTGCCCGAATTATAAAAGCGAGCTATAAAAATCTCTGCATGGCAGAAGATCACTTACAGTAATGACAGCGCCCAGGGACTCAGGGGAGGGAAACCCAGACAACCTCGAGTCTCAGATTTCGGAAGGTGGGTACAACAGAGGAAGCCAAAACTACTCCACAGGATGGAAATGGGGGAAACAAAGGAGAAAATAATCAACCTAAAAAAACAGCGTGGCAGGACGACGTCACAAGAAAGTCAAAGAAAAAGGAGAAAAAGGTAAGCAAAGAGGATAAAAGTGTCCCTAGTGTTACAAATTAGAACAGGGCCAGCGAGAATGAGCAGAAGCGGGCAGGACCTCCTAGATTGGATGCTTTGATCATCAAGGCTGTAGAAGGAAAGAGCTATGCAGACATTTTGTCCAAAATAAAAGCGGCTTCGTCACTTAAAACACTAGGGAATATTGTAAATAAAATACGCAGAACAGTAGCAGGCGATCTTCTGATAGAATCGCACAAAAGAAGTCGAAATCTTGGACTTCGAAGAAGCAGTTACTAGTGGAAGATGCATCAATAAAAGCACTCCAGGAAGAAGAAAAAATTAAAGTAAGAGATCTGGACATGCTTACCTCAAAAGAGGAGGTACTAAAAGCACTACAGAAGGAAATTGGCAAAGAGAACATCATAGAAGTCTCTACGATAAGATCTCTGCAAAGGACGTACTGTGACACGCAGATTGCAGTCATACAGGTACCAGCTCAGATTGCGGCTAAGATCACTAAGCGACAGAAGATCACAATGGAATAGGTTAACTGTAGGATCCGGGTAGCTAACCGCAAAAATAAGCTGCTTATGTGTGATAAATGTCTAGGTTTCGGCCATATCGGTAGAAAGTGCACAGTAACTAAAGACAGAAGCTTTGCTTTAAGGAGTGTAAGAACCAACTCAACTGCGTACTCTGCAAAAAGAAGGCACAGGGGAGAAGAGTGAACACGCAGCTGGTAGCTATGCATGCCCAGTATACCGAGCTGCAGTAGAAAGCACTGACAGACAAAGCAAATAGAAATAGTGCAGTTAAACATGAATCTCTGCACGACTGCACAGAACCTACTAAGCCAGTATGTCCGTGAGATAGAAATCGACATAGCCATCGTCTGTGAACAGTACAAAGAACTGGACAAACCATCGTGGGATATGAATAGTACTGGTAAAGTGGCGATATGGGCATGCGGAGACGCCACTTTCCAGAAAAATATAACGAGATGGAATGGAGGATTTGTACGCACTAATGTCGCAGGCGTACACATTTACAGCTGTTATGCTTCTCCTAACATGTCGATAGAAGAATTCTGACAACTGTTGGACCAAATAGTACAGGATGCTGTAGGAAGAAAAACGATACTGATAGCAAGCGATTTTAACGACTGGGCAGTAGAGTGGGGCAGCCAAAAAACGAACAAAAGAGGACGTACGCTATTGGAAGCAATCGGACACTTTCAATTGGTCTTAATTAGCTAGGGATGTTCTTACACATTTTAAAGAGGAAAGACAGGGTCCATGATACTTACTCACGTTTGTCAACAGCTGCCTGATTAGCTTAATTGCGTAGATAGTAAGCGATCATATATAAATAGTGACCACCAAGCGATAATAATGGAGATAAGAATATCAAAACAGAGATCCAACGGGAGGGCAACGACAAAAAGAGACGGATGGAAAACGAAAGATTACGATAAGAAGACATTCCTGCTGGCTCTAGAAGAAATACAGCTGTCTGGAATTGCAAATAACAAGGTCCAGAAGGTAATGAGAAATATCACCCGAGCCTGCGACGCAACGATGTCAAGGAGGGCTCCCAACAATAGACGACCGCCAGTATACTGGTAGGATAAAGAAATTGACACAGCCCGCAACAATGTCATCAAACCAGAAGATGGGACCAGCAAACTCGGAAGAACTACTACAACCTTGATCATGGTAAAGAAATGGTAAACGCCCTAAATAAAGAAATAAAAAATGCTAAGCGGATGTTCAAGAGAAAAATCCGAGAGAATAAACAATGGTGCCTAAAAGAGTTACCTGGGGGTGACCGTACCAAATGGTAAGAAAAAGATCAAGAGAGGTTATATCCCCCTCCTAAGAGCCCAGAATTGCAAGATCGTATTGTGACCACACTGTTTTACCTTTAACTGAAAGCAACAGCTATTCCTAAAGCGGACGCAAATGACAAAATCATTCCAACAAACACCATACATAAATTACTGACTGCAAGCAAAAGAATTGAGAACAACAAGGCTTCAGGCTTGGATGGCAATCCCAATATTGCATTGAAACAAGCTATACAGGCACGCCACAATGTCTTTGTGGACTTGCACAATTTGGACCAATGGACCAAGTCATTGAAAAAACAGTCGGACTTGCTGAATCTCAATACGGCTTCAGGAAAAAACGCTACACTCTTGATGCCGTAAGCTCAGTAGTTGAGACCTCTAGAACTGCAACAGAAAGAAAAAGATGGAAATGAGGATCCAAGAAGTACTGTGCTATTACTACACTGGATGTTAAAAATGCATTTAACTCAGCCAGCTAGGGCAAGATACACGAGACACTACGGAAAAAGCGGTACTCGCATATATAAGAAGGATTATGTCTGACTACCTGAAAGACAGAACCCTTTTGTATGACACGGAGAGCGGCACCAAAATCTATCAAGTAACCGGAGGTGTCCCACAAGGGTTAGTGCCTGGCTCATTATTGTGGAACATCATGTACAATGGAGTACTTAGGCTAGAGCTACCCGAAGGGGCAACAGTTGCAGAGTTTGCAGATAACATTACAGAAGTAGTAGTAGCAAAGCAGAAGAAAAAGGTGACGAAAATCGCTAACGAGGCAGTAGGCATAAGCCACGATTGGCTAAAGCAGACTAGACTTGAGCTTGCTAGTCATAAAACGGAGGCTATCCTTATATCCAGTAGAAAGAAAATAGAGACAATAATGCAGTCAGTGGCAGTTCGAAAACGAAATGGATTCTTAGCCGACCATTAAGTATCTGGGAATCACCATAGACGCCAGACTAACGTTTAAGCAGCATCTCGAAAGGACGAGTAATATGGCAGCAAAAGTCGGTGCTTCACTATCGCGACTAATGTCAAATATAGATGGGCCAACGCAGGGTCGAAGGTTACTCCTAGCCGGTTTCTTTTTTTTTTTTTAAAAGATGTTTATTTGCAGAGTAATACATATTATGGTACATTTGGAGGCGCAAAATAACAAAACTAAAAAAAACCTGTCGGGAAAAGGAAATATCAAGAATACATGGCGATCACGCACTCGCATTCAAACAGTATATCTTATATTATTATCGCAATCGGATTATGATGAGGGTCGTAGACGTTGACTGATTTGTCGCAAAGATCTATAATTATTATGGTATTTGGTGGCGGGAAAAGTAACAAAGAAAAAACCCGGTAACAATATGGTGAGAAAAGAGGTGAATGGAGAATACTGAGCCAATGGTGGCGCAGAGTTAATTAAATTATAAGTCGCATACATATATACACATACATATGTATATATATATATATATATAAGTATTTACAGAGTAGAAAAATAATAACAAAAGTTGCTGGCTTTTTTACTCCTAGCCGGTGTAACGACATCAATGATGTTATACCGTGTTCCAATATGGGCGGACGCTATGTTGGTGAAGTCCTATGCACGAAAGCTGTCATCAGTATATAGGAGAAGTGCATTGCGGGTCGCTTCTGCCTACTGAACAGTATCAGAAGATGCAGTGTGCGTTAGTTCAAGTATGCCGCCTATTGACTTTCTAGCGAAAAAACGAAAGAATACATACAAAGAAAGCCGGCGTGGTGACAATACTCAAAAGGAAGTTCGGAAATCCGCATAGGAACAAACCCTAGCTGAGTGGTAAAGACGATGAGACTTTAGTGGAAAGGGGCGATGGACGCACCGCCTCATACCACGTATTGATGGCTGGACCAATAGACGACACGGGGAAGTGAATTACTACCTTAGGCAGTTTTTGGGAGGACATGGGTACTTTCAAGCCTACCTACACCGCTTCAAGATAGAGGATAATACAAATTGCCCATTATGTTTGGAAGCAAACGAAGATCCGGAGCATGTTTTCTTTGACTGTTCGCGATACGAAATGACACGAGAAGAGCTCGAGCGTTACCTTCAGACTAGGGTGACCCCTGAGTCAATGATGACAGCTATGCTAACCCCGAAACATAGCTGATGTGCAGTAAACAACTACGTAAGGACAATTTTCAAAAAGGTTAGAAATGACGAAGAGATGCGACGTTGCGAACGTCACGGCTGCTTTGATACGAAGAATCTCAGTCGATGCGACTAAGCCCTGAGTGCGCGGAAGAAACAAGCGAGTGAGCCAATCAGCGGGCGCCGATTCGTGGCACGTTATCCGCGCGAACCGAGAGCCAATTAAGCGCAAGCAAGAAGCGCGTGCTCGACGGACGCGACAGGAAAGTGAGCGCGAGAACGAGCGGAAAATCCGCCAGTTCTCGAAGCACGACGATGTTTGCGAGAGTTACGTGTTCTCCTTTGCTCGTCGACATCGGGTCGACGATTAGAGGAAAATTGGAAGAGTCTCCTGAGTGTGCGAGAGTACACGAGAGTCAAAGTGTGTTATAGGTGCAGTGCGTTGGCACTAGGAACTGCCAAGCCCCGGGTGAGCTAGCGACTATCGCGATTTAAGAGAAAGGAAGCCAGCCCGCCCTCCATCACCATCTAGAGGACCCGAGCAGCCAGCAGCCTCGGCGTTAGGTACAGTATGTTGTACGATAATATGTTTACAGAGTTGCAGATAAGAAATTTTTTGAGATTTTGTTCAGCCCAGCCCATTATCCTCTCAGCATTAGCACTCGTGCTAAACTCGAAATGCTCCGGGAGGTCAAAACTTTCTAGGGTGAGGAGATAATTCTCAAATGCAGGAGCTAACGAATCATTGGAGATCGAGCTGAAATGGTTGTTGAGTTCATCTGTGCTATAGTGAGATGGTGAAGGGGCCTTGGTGGCAGAAATTTCAAGTTTCTCCAGCTCGCGCCAGATCTCGGCAACATCAGTCAAGGTTGACAGGCATGAATAGTAATAATTCAGCCTGGCTTGCTCGACTTGTTTGTGAGCATTGTCTCTAGCTAGTCTATGTATGCGGAGATCCGAATCAAGCCAGGAGTTCCTGAAACGCCTGTAAAGACTATCTCTCTCGGATACAAGGTCACGAAAAGCCGTGGTGAACCACGGGTGCCGCTGTCTTGTTAGTGTCACAGTCCGTGATGGAGCCAGATAGTTGATGGCGTTAGTGAGGTTAGCGTTAAGTATAGATATGCATTCGTCGAGTGATGAAGAGGTGAGTGATGACCAGTCACATGCGCCTAAAGTTTCTGTAAGAGTATGTGTTAGGTACGTACTGTGGATTCTGTACGTCGAAAGTGGCCATGATAAGGTCATGCCTGTTGATGAACGATGCGCCTGTCTTCCAGTATGACAGCAGGCGATCCTGCTCGTCGATCAGACACAGGTCAAGCCAGGTATTAGAACCCTGTTTGTGGTACGTGGCACCATAGGGAACTGATGAAAGGAAGTTTTCATCAGTGAAGGCCATGATGAGCTTGGTATCTTGATGAGGTAAGTTGGTGCGATGTTCCATAAAACATAATTGAAGGACTTGTTAGCATTCTGCGTCTGTCCGCCTAAACATTTTCTAAGAAGCTCCGGCTCAGACAGTTTTTTAAACACATCTTCAATTTCATCTAAAATTGCTTTTGGTATTGCTGGAGAATGGGCATAATCTTGTTTTTTATAATATTAAATAATTGTAAAAACACCATTAAAAGATCTATGACCTCGACGCTGCCATGCACCATCACCTTGAACACCAATATGTCGCGTACAAGCTGCAACTTCGTCTGGAGTAATTGTCATCTCCGATTCATTTTCTGACATACCACCTCCACTACAACTTTCTTCATACATTTACACACTAAATTATTTTCAAGAATTGTAAAAAGAAGTCTCATATCAAAAATCCTATAACCTTCAAAACTGACTTCTGGATAGTAAACAAAAGATAATTTATAAGCGGAAGAACTTTTTTTTTATAATTCGCATTACAGACTTTTGGACGTTTTTTTTTCTCTGCCAAGACATCTTTTTTTAGCAATTTTTGTATATAACAATTTTTATTTAGCAATTCATTCGCGCATGCACAGACGACATTCATAATCAAAAGAAATTTTTTTTTTGTATAATTAAAGTTCGCAGTCTTCCGATCGTTTAGTATACTTCTTATACTGCAATATATCTGTGTGAATAACTGTGACGTCCTGCGACGTATTGCATTTAAGCAATATGAGCGGTGTCGTTACGAAGCCGAAAAACTGACGACTCAGATTAATAAGTAGATCAGCGAGGTTAATGAGTATCCCCCGAATACGCCAAGCGACCAGTTGTAATTATACACTTGATCTGGACTCTTGTACGACGCTCCTATCCGTCGACAAGAGTTATCCGGGCTTAAGTCGCGATTCCGATACTTATAGAACTTTATCTTGAATAAATCGTGAACGTCAATTAATTGCAAGTTTTTTCATTTAAATAAATCCAACCTGTATAAGCCTGACTACAGCACAGCAGCAGAGTTTCAAGCCCAAGCAGTTAAACCCAAGTAAGTACAATTCAGTAAATAATTATAGATCGGTGTAGTGACTGAACATTGGTTCCGATACGAATCGAATTATAGAGTCTTAAAAGAAAAGTTACATATAAAATAAAGAAAAATTTTAACAAATTAATCATATTACAGTTGCATTTGTAAATTTAAACAAAGTTTTTAAATCGTGGAATCATGCAGGATCCTAAAACCGTTTAAAAAATACTTATATCGCAGAGTCGACTAAAATTTCGGTGTTACGCGTATAGCCATGGTGATCGAACTGACTGTGCATAATTTGCAAAAACGTAAAAAGTAGGTCGTGTGTTGAAATATAAGTAGGACAGTAAAATTTCGTTTGAATTGTTTATATGTGATTTGAAATTTTGAAAATCGGACTAAATAAGACTTTGTAATAAATAAAAAGTTAACAAAAATGAGAGTATGAAATGAGTGATAATAAGAAAGAAGTAAATAAAAACGACACACAGAGGCCAAGATTAACTAGAAACGCTGTTCGTGAAAATCCAGTATTAATAAAGGACATAGTAATCCCTAACATCCAAAACCCATTCACAAAAAGTAAGAAAATATTTCGATCGCCGCCGAAAGCAATACGACAGATATACTCGTCTACGAAGAATATGCAATCTCTGTATGGGCAAATTGAAGAAATTTTGCAAAAACCAGACGAATCAGTTCTTAGTTTTGCCAATAGATTGCAAGAGTTAGTGCTGAAGATTAAGGGCAGCAAAGAAGTACAAGGTCTTACAGCAGCAGAAAAGGCCGCGTTTGAAACTAAAATAAACAATGATACTTTTCAAGGTTTTAAAGAAGGAATAAAGCAAGAAATCAGAAAAGAATTAGTAGCAATAACCGAATTAACAGAAGCCACTAAATAAGCGATAGAAATAGCATCGAAATTCAATACAAGAGGAATTCTATGCAATAAAATAAATAATATATATAGCAATTCAAATAATCACAATACAAGTAATGCTACTATACATATACGCGTGTCAAATCTGTGACAGTTATGGCCATGAAGCGTTATTCTGACATAATTCGGGATGTGTATATTGTAAAAACAAGGAGTATTTGTCGAACAACTGCAGAAAAGTTAAAGATAGAATTGATAAACTGAATAAAATTAAAGGCAATCATTGCCAATATTGCCAGGTTCTGGGCCACACAGTAAATCAATGCCCATTTATAATAGAATATGAATTGTCTTATAAGTGTAAGGAAAGTGGTCATAATCCAACTGCCTGTACAAAAAAGGCCGATGTTAGCAATTCATGTGAATTTTGCAATAGCGCGGGTCATACGATAAAAGCATGCCCAGAGGTTATATGCAAACGATGTAATCAACTTGGACATCCAGTAAAGTACTGCCCGTTAGTAAAAAGTCCAATTGCAAATAACATATTTATAATGTGCTCAATTTGTAATGCAGAAGACCATGAAGCTATAGAATGTGACGAAGTCAAAATATTACTAGCGCAACACAAGACAAAATCGTTTCAAACGAATATTCAATGTCAAGTTTGTGATGAAAAAGGCCACTCAGCTAAAATCTGTCCTGCGAAGTTGTAAACGTCGCAACCGCGTCGAGACGAGGAATCTCGTTCCATGCGGCCAAGCCCTGAGTGCGCGGAAAAAACAAGTGAGTCGACGTGTTGTTGTCGGCCGGCCTGTCCTCAAGTTCGGGGAACGGATAGCTAACCGTCATCGTCGGCGCGAGAGTGAGCATCGTTGGCGCAAGAGCGAGCCTCGTCGGCGAGGGAGCTGATAGGTCCTCCGCATGTCGCGAGCCAATCAGCGGGCGCCGATGCGCAGCTCATTATCCGCGCGGACTGGCAGCCAATCGGTAGCCAGCAAGAAGCGCGGGCCCGACGAGCACGAGAGAAGAGTGAGCGCGAGAACGAGCGGGGAAATCCGAGAGTTCTCTCCCGACTATCGACGGAGCACGTCGACGTTTTGTGAGAGTTACGTGCGTCCTCCTCTGCTTGTCGAGGTCGACGACTAGAGGAGATTGGGAGAGTCTCCCAAGAGTGTGCGAGAGTGCGCGTGTGTTTCAGGTGCAGCGCGTTGGCACTAGGATGTGCTAACGCCCTGATGAGCCAGCGACCATCCTGACGAGAAGAAGGAGGCCAGCCAGTCCGCCATCATCATCCAAAGGACCCGAGCAGCCAGCAACATCGGCGTGGGAGAGCCGAAGCCGTCTACCGGAAGCCTCAAGAGAGGAGAGCGAGTAAGCGAGAGAGAGAGAGAGAGAGAGAGAGAGATCACACTGGCCGCGCGGCGACCAACGGAACCGAGTCGAGCGAGCACGTGTGATGCAAGAGAGAGATTAGATTACATTAGATTAGATTAGATTTATTTGCGTACATTGTATTGTACAATAGTAAGAATTAGCATTATGTAGTTAAAGTAAGAATAGTAAGTATAAATTAGAAGTAAAGTAAGTTGAGGCGTGTGTAGAGTAAATGTAGTGTAAAAGTGTACTGATAGTGAAGATGATTAGTATGAGAATGAGTAAGTGTGTGCGTGTACATGAATGTCGATGAGTTATGTGTTTTCAAGTTTAAAATAGTAGTCTTTAGCAAGCTTTTTGAAGGTGAGAGAAGATGAGGTGTTTCTGATGTGAGATGGCAGGCTATTCCATAAGTATGAGGCGCTGATATGAAACGAGTTCCTCAGCGTCTCAGTCGCGAAGGCAGGTATCTCCAGTGGTGTCACCTCACCCCTCACAGGCCGGGGCGAGACGCGGAAGTCAAAAAAGGCCAGTACGTATGATGGTACGACCGTGTTGAACATTTTATGAAGGAAGCAGACTGTGAAATACTTCCTGCGTCCAGCAATGGTTAGCCACTGCAGCTCCCGCCTGTACGGGGAGATGCGCTCATCCCTCCTTACACCATAGATGTACCGGATTCCTGTATTCACGAGTCTCTGTAGTTTCAAGACGAGTTCCTGCGTCAGGTCACAGTATGCAAGAGAACAGTAGTCGATTAGAGGAAACAGCAGTGCCTGCACGAGATGTTTACGCAATCTGAGGTTGGTACTCTTTCTAAAAAAGTAAAGCCTGTACATTAGCGAGTGAGCACGCTTACACACTTGTGTGACATGCTCCTTCCATGAGAGTTTAGAGTCAAGCACCAATCCCAGATTGCGCACGGAAGACTCAAAGCTGACCTGGGCACCCCCGATATTAATGAAAGTGTTGGCTGTAGAGGGAAGTAGATTTATGTAGTAGCGGGAGCCCAGGACGATTGCCTTGGTTTTAGTAACATTTAGTTTAAGTTTGTTTTGCGCAGCCCAGCCCGTTATCCTCTCGGCATTAGCACTCATCTTGACTAATAAAGAATCGAGCTCCTCGAGGTGGCAATGGCTGTAGATCTGCAGGTCATCCGCGTAGATGAGATGGGAAACATCGGATGTTAAGACGCTGCAAGGAAGAACGCTCGCTACTGTCACCAACGACAGCCTGCTCTCTTCCAGTGAGATAGGAGGCAAACCAGCGGATAACCTGCTAAGAGAAGCCAAAAGTTGTTAGCTTCCTCAGGAGCCGGACGTGGCACACAGTGTCAAACGCCTTGCTAAAATCAAAGAGCAGAAGGAGTGTCACTTTCTTTTTGTTTATCCCGACCCTGACATCGTCAGTTAGCTTAATTAGGCCAGACTGAGTGCTGTGGCCGGTGCGGAAGCCTGTCTGATAATTGTCTAGTAAGAGCCTTGATTCTAGGTATTGCGAGACCTGCTTGTGCACCAGCCACTCCAGGGCTTTGGAGAGAAAGCAGAGAAGTGAAATCGGGCGGTAGTCAGTCAGGGTTGTTGGTGAACTGACTTTGTTGAGTGCACGCACCAGTGACAATTTCCAGGCGGATGGGAAACGGGCCTCGCTCAGAGACAGGTTGAAGATGTGACATAATACAGGAGCGAGAACTGGCAGTGCTTTTAATATAACAACCTGGGGGATGCCGTCGCTTCCCCTCGCCTGGGTGTCGAAGTGCGACACTGCACTCAACACGTCCGATTCCGCTATAGGGATGAACTCAAAATGTTCCGGGAGGTCAAGACTTTCCAGGGTTAGATAGTTCTCAACAGCAGGCGCTAGCGGATCATTGGAGATCGAGCTAAAATGCTTGTTGAGCTCATCTGTGCTAAAGCGAGGTGGTAATGGGGCCTTAGTGGCGGAAATTCCAAGTTTCTCCAGCTCTCTCCAGATCTCGGCGATGTCAGTCAAGGTTGACAGGCGTGAATAGTAATAATCCAGCCTGGCTTCCTCGACCTGTTTATGAGTATAGTCCCTATCTTGTCTGTATAAGCGGAGATCTGAATCAAGCCTGGAGTTCCTGAAACGCCTGTATAGTCTATCCCTCTCGGATACAAGGTCACGAAGATCCGCGGAGAACCACGGGTGACGCTGTTTTTTAGGTGTTACAGTCCGTGATGGGGCGAGTTGATTGATGGCGTTAGTAAGGTTAGCGTTAAGTGTAGAGATGCATTCGTCAAGTGATGATAGGGTGAGAGATGACCAGTCACATGCGCTAAGAAAGTCCCTTAGCTTCTCGGAGCAGATTCCTTTAAAGTTACGGTAGGAGTATGTGCTAGGTACGTGTCGTGGAATCTGTACGTCGAGAGTGGCCGTGATAAGGTCATGTCCGTTGATGAAAGGTGAGTCTGTCTTCCAGTGTGACAGCAGGCGATCCTGCTCGTCGATCAGACACAAGTCAAGCCAGGTATCAGAACCCTGTTTATGGTGCGTGGCACCATATGGGATGGAAGAAAGGGAATTTTCATCAATGAAGGCCCTGATGAAACTGGCATCTTCAGAGGATGAAAGCTGATCAGAGTTGAAATCTCCCATTATGACCTTCGTTGAGTAATTGTGCATGTGGGTAGTTAGCTGGTCAATAAAGTTAGAGCCTTGAATGAATGGAGCGTGAGGAGGACGATACACAACTCCCACGAAGATCGTAGAGATTCCCTTTGCCGATACCTCACAAAAAAGGTATTCAGGCTTACCCGGCCTGCCAAACCATTCACCGTCAGATGATGAGATAACGCTAGCCGTCAGTGATATATGTATGTAGAGGGCCACACCTCCTCCGTTTCTGTTTCTGTCCCGTCTGTAAAGTACGTAGTCGTCCAGTGAAGGGATGGACGTTACCTTTTCGCTCAACCAGGTCTCAGTAACAGCTATTACGTGGAATGGAGAGCGAGTGGATAAAAAGAGCCTGATCATCTCAATGTGACCCGTAAGCGAGTTCGCATTGAAATGACAGACTCGTAGACCCTCTGACAGAGACGCTTCAGAGCCGGGTGAAAACGTGGCAGATGAGCTTGATGGTGGGTGTGGTGAGATGATATGTTTGTGTTTGAGCCTCAGTGTAGAGCGATGTCGGCAGTGAGAGGGAGCCGGGCTAAAAAAGCATCCAGTTTAGCGTTGGTGTTGATGACGGTGGCCCGCTCCCTGTCGTCGTTGCAGCGCATGTAAAGCCTTCCTTCTCGGGTGAACGTGCGGCAGCCCTGTCTCCTCTTGGCCTCCAGCCTGGCTCTCGAACGCAGCTTGTGGACGTCAGGGGGAAGCAGCTCGTTGATGTTTATGAGCCCTTGATGGTCAGGGCTCAGAGCTTTAGCTTCCTCCAGCAAGGTGGCGTCCAATTCGCTGGTGTGCAGCTTACGTTTCCGGGCCTTAGCAATCACTATGGAGCGTGCAAGCGCGCTTGAGGACAGGGTGACAGCTAGTGATGGAAGTCTACCGTCACCCCTGGCGGAGTTGTTGGATGCATCAAGTCTCCCCATGGTCCTAACTGATGCTATATCCCTTCTGAGGACCGTGGGGTCAAGCGCGCTCACGACTGAGTAGGCGAGGAGGTGCAGCGAGGTTTCGCGGGAGTAGTGCAGGCCAGTGACGACGATCACGCTGTTGGATGACTGCTCTTGTCGCCTCCTGACCTCAGCCAATTCGCTGCGCAGACTACAGATCTCCGCAGCGCCCGGCATAGTACTGCTGCTGTCCTGCTGCGTTGTCAGGCTCCTCGACGAGAGGTCTTCTATTTGTGCCTGCAACTCGGTGATGGTGGACTCAGCATTTTGAATGCGAGTCTTGAGTGCAGGCAGCTCATCGAGGGCCTTGAGACGCTTCTCCAGCGGTCCAAGTCGCTGCTCAATTTTGGAGATCCTCTCTGGCACGATGTTCTGCGTCTTGAGGGATTCCGTTTGAGCGTCGTCTAGAGCTCCGCGAATATCCATCAAAGCCAGAGCCAAGAGAGAGAGAGAGAGAGAGACAGAGAGAGCCAACCGTCAACAGACTGGACCTGGGCCTGAGGCTTGCCGTCTGCTGCACGAGTGCGGCTCGTGCTTGAGCGCGCCAACATAAGCCCTGCGTGGCTACATTGTGCGCGGATGGCATCATTGCCACCGCGTTGTAGGGAAGGGCTGGGCGAAATACAGGTGCAATAAAACTGTTAATCATTGTGTGATTATTTTCCCCTCTCCCTAGCGTTCTCCCAAACGTGACGATCGCGCCAAATCCCACGAAATAAGAAAAATCCTAGCGCATGCGAGGCTCTAGGTGTTGTGCACCTGTGTTGGGAGGCACAGCATCGCAGTCCTCAAATAGGTAATAAACAGCAAAGTTTTAATAATTCAAATAGTAAATATCAAAACTCTAATAACTTAAAAAAATATAGAAACTATAATAATCAAAATACTAATTTTCAAAATACAAATAATAGCCAAATAAAGTGTGATTATTGCGAAATGCGTGGTCACCCAGTATATAAGTGTAGAAAATTGAAGAATTTAGAAAATATTGCTAGAAGAGTGGAAAACTGCACATATTGTAACAAAAGCGGTCATAACATAAAAAAATTGTACCGAAGTAAAATCATTGAAAATACGTGCGAACAAATTTTGCAGTCTCTGCAAAAATACAAACCATATGACAGGAGAATGTTTTCGATTACAAAACGATCAGAGCGTAAAGTCGGGAAACGAGAAGTTACAACACAAATCCACTCAGCAATATAGAAAAGACGGTTAAAACAAATGTCATAATAGAGCCTCAAAATCAAAACAGGGCAAATTATGAAGATCAGGATCAACAGGAGGTTCAACCGCTCGAAGAAGAAGAAATCAAACTAGAAATATATGATTTAAAATTGAATGATTTATTAGAATATGCTGAAATAATAAATCCCTATTTTAAACATTTATGCAGTTGCGACGCTGTGCCTCCCAACACAGGTGCGCAACACCTAACGCCTCGCATGCGCTAGGATTTTTCTTGTTTCGTGGGATTTGACGCGATCGTCACGTTTGGGAGAACGCTAGGGAGAGGGGAAAAGAATCACACAATGGTTATCACTTTATTGCTCTTATATTTCGCCCAGCCCTTCCCTACAACGCGGTGGCAATGATGCCTCCCGCGCACAATGTAGCCACGCAGGGCTTATGTTGGCGCGCTCACGCACGAGCCGCACTCGTGCAGCAGACGGCAAGCTCAGGCCCAGGTCCAGTCCGTTGACGGTTGGCTCTCTCTGTCTCTCTCTCTCTCTCTCTCTCTCTCTCTTGCATCACACGTGCTCGCTCGACTCGGTTCCGTTGGTCACCGCGGGGCCAGTGTGATCTCTCTCTCTCTCTCTCTCTCGCTTACTCGCTCCCTTCTCTCGGCTTCCGGTGGATGTCCGTCGGTGCTCCCGTGGCCACCTCCGGGACTCCTCCCGGACCTGATAGCAGCTGGCGGCTTCGGCTCTCCCACGCCGATGTTGCTGGCTGCTCTCGTCCTTTGGATGTTGGTGGCGGACTGGCCGGCCTCCTCCCTCTCGTCAGGATGGTCGCTGGCTCGTCCGGGCGTTGGCACTTCCTAGTGCCAACATGCTGCACCTGAAACACACGCGCACTCTCGAACACTCTTGGGAGACTCTCCCAATCTCCTCTGGTCGTCGACCTCGGGTCGACAAGCAGAGGAGAACGCACTCAACTCTCACAAACGTCGACGTGCTCCGTCGACAGTCGTGAGAGAACTCCCGGATTTCTCCGCTCGTTCTCGCGCTCGCTCTCGTCTCGTGCTCGTCGGGCCCGCGCTTCTTGCTGGCTCCCGATTGGCTGCCAGTCCGCGCGGATAGCAAGCCGCGCATCGGCGCCCGCTGATTGGCTCGCGACATGCGGAGGACCTATCAGCGCGCGCGCAGACGAGGCTCGCTCTCGCGCCAACGATGCTCACTTTCGCGCCGACGATGACGGTTAGCTAGCCCGTTCCCCGAACTTGAGGACAGGCCGGCGCCGACAACAACACGTTGACTCGCTTGTTTCTTCCGCGCACTCAGGGCTTGGCCGCATCGAACGAGATTCCTCGTCTCGACGCGGCTGCGACGTTTGCAACGTCGCACAGTTTACTTGTCGATAGCGGAGCACAAATAAATATAATAAAGCAAAATCAAATTCCTACTGAAACACAACTGCTAGATAAAAAAATATTATTATCCGGCTTCGCAAATAATTCTATAACAACATTAGGTATAGTAGAACTACCGATAAATTGCAAATATTTTGGTTTTCACGTAGCACCTAATTATTTTGTGATTGCATATGATGGAATATTAGGAATCAAATTGTTAAGAGGAAATAAACTACGTTTAGATGAAGGGTACTCAAAGGTCATCAATATAAAATTAAAATTGCAGAGAGGTCCGATAAAAAAAAATGGAATGAAGTTAAGGCAGAAAGAAACTCTGAATATAATTTTAAAAGAAATTATTCGCGACAATCATGCATATAATACCGAACAACAAAATATTATAAAAGAAATGGATCATGAAAATAATATTGATAAAATCAGAATGCAAGATGAAGCAAATCAAGAGATTTTTGAAGAGAGTAGCACTAGCAAAATTAGTAACATAGAGGATGAGTTAAAGCAAACTGAACAATCGCATGAAAAACATAATACTGAAATAAATGAGGCAGAACCATTACTAGAAAATGATAATGTCACAGAATACACATTTAATAATGTTTGCACCATTTTAAACACAATATCGGAAATCTACGAAATAAATCACAAATCAGAATTACAGAGTTTACAACAAAAAAAGATAAATAAAAACAAGCCTAGGAACTTGGAAAATTTTTTGAAAAATGATGATAAAAATATAGAAAATTTTATACTTGACGTAAATACAGTATTACAAGAGCATGTAACGCCTGAAGAAGCACCAATCCAAACCAAAAAGCCGAATTATTATAAGATCTAAAGCGGATAAATAAATTATTTTTGAAGAAAAGAAATATCAATAAGTTTCAATAGAGGTTGATTATATACCAGAAGGGGCACAAATAGTAGACGAACTTAATATTGATGAGAAAATAATTCTAAATATAGAAACTGAAATTTTAAATCAAAACCAAGAAAATATAACCAGAAAACCAAGTCGGAAGGAAATATTGCGAAAGAAATTGCAATTAAAAAACGGAGGTAAAAGAAACAACGAACGAATCGAGCGAATGATAAATCAATATCCGGATGGTTTTTGGATAGAGGGCAATAAATTAGGTACATGTAACGTAGAACAACATGAAATAAACTTAACTTTGTACAAGCCAATATACGTGAAGCAGTATCCATTAGCACACAAATCTAAGGGAATAGCTTTAAAACCACACGATAAGCAGAAAAATATAGTATATTCCAAGAATACAATACAATTTTGCAATGATAATATTATTCAAATAGTTAATAGTAAAGGAGAGTCATTAGATGACAATATAGGGGAACTATTAAAAAAGGAAAATATTCATTGCAATAAAAACTTTGGTAATAATGAAATTTAAATATTAAATAGGGGTAAAAATAAAATTTTTGTTTTATGTTTAAATACAGCCAAATCAGTATTTACGGTTAAAGCTAATATCAATAAGTTATTTCAGTTATTAAAAACAATATTTTTGCAAAAAAATTATTTAATATTTAGCATCTCAAAAGATGTAAGAATAAATAATATAAGTTGGGAGGAAATTTTGAAAACTATATTTGAAGGTACAAATATAAAGGTTGTAATCTGTCTAAATAATATAGTTTATGTAGAGGAAAATCAAAGAGATAAAATATTTGAAATGCTACGCGCTACTAAAATAGGAGGACATTCGGGTATAAATAGAACATATAATAGAACAAAAGATAAGTATTATTGGGAAAACCTTAAGGTAGATATTCAAAGCAGAGTAAATGCATGCGAGGATTACCAGAGAAATAAGCTAAAAAGAATAAAAATTAAATAACCTATGGTAATGAGGGATACAACTTTAAAAACTTTTGAAAAAATCTGTATGGATGTAGTAGGTCCATTTAATGTTACTGAAAATAATAATAAATATATACTTTCAATACAGGATCAACTAACTAAATTTAGTTAAAAAATTTATATGTATTTTTGGGTCAACAAAGCTCGTACTAACAGATAGAGGGGCAAATTTTACAAGTAAACTATTTAAATAAGTAGCGCGTAGATTTAAATTTACAAAAATTAAAACTACGGCATTTTCACCCCAATCGAATGGTTCACACCACATGAACTAGTTTTTGGTTATCCAGGTAGACTTCCATCTAGCAAAACATTAAAAAAATTAGACCAATTGTCAACGTTTAATGGATATTTAGAAAATCTTGTATCAAAAATGCAAGAAATGGCAAAATTAGCTCGAGAAAATTTGATAGATTCAAAATTATAATCAAAAGCATATTATGATCGATTTATAAATCCAATCGACTTAAAAATTGGTGAAAAGGTCTGGTTAATAAAAGAACCAAAACCAGGAAAATTGGAAAAAAAATCATAATTTGGGTCCTTTTTCGAAACAATCGCGCTATAATAGGATACGACTGCGGCACAACAACACCAAACATAACAACATTATCTTTACTGGACTCAGGAAATGCGACATCCACAATACACAAGTAAATTCAACAAGCGTCAACATCGAGCTGATACAAGTCGCTGAATTCCGAGAATTCACGGTAATACAATGTAAAATAGAAATACACCGAACAGTATCAAGCTGTGGAATCTTCGGACATTTTATTCCTACAGACAATGGAGAGCAGGAATATATTTACGAAATAAGTCATGAACAATGTAAACTTATTCACGATACGGATTTAATTTAATAACGGAAAAATGTGAAATTGGAAGAAAAGTAATACAAAATTCCTTAGCCATTGCCTCTCTTTCCCCGGATGAATTTGCCTATAGTATCATGAAAAAAACCTGGATACATAGCAAGAATTGCAGGAGAAGTGGTACATTTAATAAAATGTGTACCAAAAACAGTAAAAATTTTGCATCTAAATGAATGCTACAATCAATTACCAGTTTCATCAGGAAATAAAACCTGGTTCTTAACGCCAAAAACGCATATTCTCGCGAAGAAGTGAATTCAAGTAAATTGTAACTCAATAGTATCTACATACTACAGAATTTCAGAGAAATGGATAAAATTCACACCAACACCAACTAAAACAGTATCACCTCATATTTTGAAATCAAACACGAAGATTGGATGAACATTTGAGTCTGTCGAAACACTGGCAACGAGTGGAGTGTATTCTCAAGAAGAGTTGGACTTTTTAATGTGATTGCAAGAGAAATGGCAAAAGAGAAAACATCTGAAAACGTATTTTCTGAAAATACAATGAGAAATTTAGCCGAAAGTACATGGCAGATGCTTATCGAAAAGTCAATATTTTAAGCTACGGAAGGAGCAGAAACTTCGGAAAATATTGAAAAACTAAGTTAAAATGAGAGAAAACGTTTATTAATAAATACAATCAATTTAAATCATTTATCGCGGAAAAAGAGGAAATTTATCGAAGATTTGATTTTAATGAATGCTGATATTTGTTGGTGATAGAGCAGGAGATAAATCTAACAGATAATAAACATGTCTATGTGAAGCAATTTCCATTAGAGTACACACTAAAGCAATTTTTTATAAGTGAAACAAAAAAATTAATAATAAAAGAATTAGTTAGATCATCAACGAGCGCGTATAATGCACCAGCATGGGTAGTACCAAAAAACGGGCTAACGAAAGATGGTAAAAAGAAGTGGAGATTAGTAATAGATTATCGCAAATTAAACGCTAAAACTATACCAGATACATATTTGTTACCTAATATTACAGAATTATTTGATTCTACAGGTAAAAATAAATATTTTACAACAATCGATATGGTATCTGGTTTTCATCAGGTAAAAATGAAAGAATCTGATATACATAAAACGGCATTTGGCATACATCCATTGGAACGTTTTGAATTTAAAGTACTACCATTTGGATTAATAAATTCACCGAGAGTATTCCAGAGAATTCTTACAAAAGCTTTGTGAGATTTATTAGAAAAAGGTTTTTGTTGTGTTTATATTGATGATATAATTATTGTAGCTAACACAGCTGAATATCATAATGAGAGATTCAATTTAGTTGCGCAAAAACTTCGAGAAGTAGGACCGAAATTAGAAACAACCAAATGTAAATTTTTCCAAAAAGAAGTTGAATTTTTGGGACATATTATAAGTGAGCATGGATTAAGAACAGATCCTAAAAAGGTCGAAGCCATAAATAAATTCCCAAAACCAAGAAATGTTAAAAATGTTAGAGAATTTTTGGGACTAGCAGGATATTATAGAAGATTCATAGAAAATTTTTCTGATATAGCTAAACCAATCACAAATTTGGTACAAAAAGATACAAAATTCAACTGGACTGAAAAACATCAAGAGGCATTTGATATATTAAAGGAGAGATTATGTAATGCACCAGTTTTACGGTTCCCAGATATGTCTAAACCGTTTATTATTACAGTAGACGCATCAAACGTCGCACATGGAGCAGTCTTGTCTCAAGGTGAAATTGGTGAAGATAGACCAGTAGCATTTGCATCAAGAGTGCTAAATAAAGTTGAGAAAAATTATCATACGTATGCACGTAAAGCACTCGCAATAATTTTTGCAGTGAAAACATTTAGAAACTATATTTATGGAAATAAATTTGTTACTGTAAGTGATCATAAACCACTACTATCTTTTAAATCAGCAGATAAAAATAGTAGAGTGCAAAGATGGAGGTTAACACTATTAGATTTCGATTACGAAATTATTTATAAACCAGGTAAAGTTAACACAAACGCTGACGCTTTGTCACGTAATCTAATCGAAAATATTCAAATTACAGTTATTACTAGAGCTCAAAAAGCAAAAGAGTTAATAAATCAAAGAAAAGATGCTGTAATTCCATCAAATGAAGTAAAAATTCAGAAATTGAATGAAAATATAGAAAAAAAGAAAGAAAATCAAAAAAGAAAAGTAAGAAGCAAAAGAATTAATAGCAAAACAAAAAAGTCAACAGTTTCAGACACTAAAGATAATATAGAGGAACAAAAGATACATGACATAGATACAATTGTTTACACAAAAGATCCAATTATAGTGAGGAAAGATAATATAGCTCATTTTATAAACATGCAGCATAAAGGGTTAGATCGAAATACAAATAAGTTATGAGAAAATAAAAATATAGCAATCGATAAGCATCTTAGTGCTAATGAAATTGAAATAATAAAGTTGGATGCAAAAAAATTATTTATTATATGTATTGACATTGGTAATTCTGCAATAACTATAAAACAGAACTTATTAGAAAATCTTAGAGTATTAAAAAGTTTATTAGAACGCAATAAAATACAAAATTTCAGCATATCTAAAAATATAGACGTAAGAAATATACAGTGGCAAGAGATCGAAGAAATGTTAAGAGAAGCATTTAGGGACTCAGGTATAAAAATAGTAGTTTGTTTAAATTATATAGAATACTAGCAACCCCCGCCGCGGCTTCGCCCGCGAGAAGTATGTACAGTTGTAATGTATTGTAAAAGCAGAATCTTCTCTCTGTCATTTAATAGTAAAATTTTCAAAATAAAAAATGAAAATATCAAGTTTATGTACAGAAAAATGGAAAAATGATAAAGGAAATATCTAAATGGTCTTTTTGCCGAAGAAACCTCTTATTAATTTTACAATACTTCAGGGTAAATGATATTTCTTGTTAGGTTAGTGCCAGGAACTAAAATGAATTGATTGTTAGGGTTGCCAGTGCGAGAAAAAGCTACGTATAGTTGACCATGTGAGAAACATTCTGAACGCAGGTCTACCCCTACATAATTAAAAGTTTGCCCTTGAGACTTATTTATGGTGATTGCAAATGATAATTTAAGTGGAAATTATAAACGTTTAAATTGAAAAGGTAAATCTGTGGGTATCATAGGTATGCGTGGTATAAAAGCTATTTGTCCAGCTGCTGGTCCAGTGAGAATAGTAGCTTCGATAACATTATCACGCAAGACTTTAATTTGTAATCTAGTTCCATTACAAAGAGTTGGTGGATTTAGATTTCGTAGTAGCATTATTGGTGCACCAAGTTTTAATGTCAAATTATAAAGTGGGAATCCAGCTGGAGTGAGGGAGTTCAAAAATTCTTGAGGATAATGGACGGCATCTTCTGTATTAACTACTGTATCAATTGCCTTATAATCTCTAGTTTCACCATCAAATTTTTTTAAGATTATATCATTAATTTCTTGAGCAGTTACATTTCTCGGAGAAATAATTGCTCTCTCATATAACCAATTAAAAGGTTTTTCATGTAAATGTTGAATATCAGGATAAACGCTAGTAATTAAATCTTCCATTGAATAAATTATTCTACCAATTTTATCGTCAATTGATACATAATTATTATCGTTAGATATTTCTCCATTTCCAATTTTCAATAGATGCATAGGGAATTCAATGTTGCCACCACCAAGATGAGCCCTCATATTTGTTGTTAAATGTAAAGATATTACATGGCTCCATAGTGTTGATGATTTCAAGCATGCTTTGACGATATCTGCTCTAGTCCCTTTTGAAATAACTGGTAGAGTCTGCCGAAAATCTCCTGAAAATACAAATGTAACACCTCCCATTAATTTTGCATTCGATCTTAAGTCCTGTAAAGTACGATTAATAGCTTCAATATGAGCTTTATGAGTCATTGTGCATTCGTCCCATACAATAAGAGATGTTTCTTGCAGTAGTTCTCCAAGCTTGGAATTTTTCCGAATGTGGCATACGAAATCTTGTTCGCAAGTTACATTTAGTGGCAGCTTGAAAGTTGAATGTGCAGTCCTACCTCCTGTGAGCAAGGTAGCAGCAATACCTGATGATGCCACTGCCAAAGCCGTACCTCCTGTGGATCTCACCTTAGCCAAAATTAAATTTATCAGGAAAGTTTTCCCAGTTCCACCAGGTGCATCTACAAAAAAAATATCACCGTCATTTTCAGTAACGCTTTTGATAATGGAATCAAACGCTATTCTCTGATCAGGTACTAACCTAGGTAAATTATTGTGAACGTAATCCTGCAATTCATTAATATCATAAACGTGTCTATATGCATCATGTAGTGGATTATTGAAGTTGTTTTGATCACGAATAGGTGAAGGTAGGCCGAAATCTGTTAGGTACTTTTCACAGAGTCTTACAACTTTACCTTCAATTTGTATAAGACCTTGATTGAAAATGTTATCAGAATATGGCATAGAGTAGTCATTATGTATTTGACGCTGTCTATAGAGAATATCCTCACAAAAATGAGTTTTGAATTGCTGCCATAACAGAAGGGGTTGCGAAGGTTGACAAAACACTAATATAATAGCGAATAAGTCTCTTAAATTTGATGGTGTCTGTGCTATAGCTGCATCAGATAAAGTACATTTCCATTGATCGTCATTTTCTAATAGTCCAAGTACTTGGCAAGCAGCTTTGAAAGTAGGCTGAAGTACTCCGTTTACGGTTTTCAAGTTCTGAAAAGATGTAGGACCACGAACATGATGTAATAACAATCTTAAATGAAAACACTCAATCTGGGAAGGGTGGATAGTGTAAACTCTACCTAGTGCCGCATCTTTTTTTATTCCAGGGAAACCTTCAACATTTTGTCCTCTTTTTCTTCGTTTAAAAGTGTTATTAGTCCATGTGTAGAAATGTGGAACTTCGGAATACAATAGAGTTTTTGCAAATTCGTCTGTTTGACATAGTTCAAAAAATGCCGTAAGAGTAGTTCTCCGCGGATTTTCTGCAACTTGTTGCATACTGTTCTCTGAAAAGTACACGCGTTGATGATTCTCGAGATGAACAGCGAGGTGAATAACTGTAGGGGATCTTTCATGGATTGGAAACTCTAAAAATCTCCAGACAGCTTCGGAAGTGCATATATAACGACCATTAATATAATTATCTATTTCATCATTATTTTTATTTATAGAAAATGTCGCCTGATCCGATCCTTTATTGATGTATTTACATATATACTTTATTGCTTGCACAGAATGACAGTATTCTACATTGATATGAGCAACGAAGCACCGTGACAACATAGGGCAATATGGAACCACCCAGCGGTTATCTATTTCAACAGTTGTATTGCGCATGGTCAAAATAGCAGTTACTCCTCCATTTTCGGGGGATTTTCTCCTATAAGTTGGGTAACCATCATCTCCAGTTTGTGTTTCTGAAATAAACTTTCGTGGATACTTTTTCGAACATCTCCCATTAAGCATGCAAGGTGAAGTTGGATTAAGTCCTCCACAGGGGCCATGAATCATATTTTTACATACGATATCGTAGAGATGAGGATCAGACTGTCTATTTGGCAACTCTGCAGAAATTATTTTGTCAATTTCATCAGGTTGAATTTTGGAACGCAACCATAAAAGTATATGGGCATGTGGCAAGCCTCGTTTTTGCCACTCAACGGAATACATATGGCATTCAACTGTGCCGAAAATGTCTTTCTTGGTCAAAAGATCCATAAGTTTTTTTAATTTCAAATGGAAAACGCGCGATGTAATGTCATGCCTATGAGAAGGACTCTGCCCAGCAAATAATTCTTATTTGATTTCAGGCCAATCGGGGTTGCATGTAAAAGTTATAAACAAATCAGGACGCCCGAAGTTGCGTACATATGTCATGGCATCCTGAGTTTTTTCATGCATATACCGTGGCCCACCTGTAAAAGAAGAAGGGAGAATAATGGATTGACCTATGTTTCTTGGATTTACATCGGCATCTTGGTTTAGTGCATCTCGCAAATGAATATAGTCGTCAGCTCGTAACTTTGTTTGGTTATGTCGGATGTAGCTTAATCGCTCAGATATCATTTTCGCCATCATATCAACCAAATATTGGTTGAATAGACTTCTAAAGTGGTGTAGATAATTACTGACGACTTCTCCTCTGATCATAATTTTGTATGCATAAAATTGCATGCAAGAAACTGTTTTATAGTGATTATTATTGTTTTGTTGTGGGATTGATACATAGTATCCATCCTCTCCTCTTACAAACAAAAGAGGATATTGGAGAGAATCATAAGCTCGATGTATCTCTGATACTCGCTGCAAACTTCCACTTCGACTATGTATAACAATATCTCTTGGTCCTTTGTCTTCATCAACCAGCAATACTGCCATCTCATTATTTGTAGGAGCATTGTATCTTCCTCGGTGCTCATTGGCTGACACACGATCAGCGTGTATAATTAATTTAAAATTTTCATTAGTGTTTGTAGCCCTATTTTCCAAGTTATATGTGAAACTCTGAATGAGATGGTTGTGCTGTTGTAAAGATTGTTGCAATAATTCTATGAGTTCTCTATTTAATGATGGATTGATATTTGATCGAGTTGTTATCTGATCTGCATCGGATAAAAAATAAATTTGTAGAAATTGGTGATTTTCGTTGACATTAGGAAGCAAACTACCGATTAAATGATAAACTTGTCCTTGAATTTTAAAAGTAGGCATGTAATTGCCTTCTTTTACTTCCTTACATCCGAAAGAAGTCATCTGAAACAAAGTGTTATACTTTCTCGCATTATTGAGAAAGTGATTAGAAAGTGGATGATTCGTAATTAAACCACGAAAAAGATCAGGAGGATCTTCAATAAGTGGCAGAGATACTTTACCACCTGCACAACAAAGGCCAGAAGATTCGTCTTTCCATTTCTTTGCTTGACAGTTCGAACAGATTTTATCCATAGCACCTATTTGAATATACTTTATTTCAAGATAATTTACTGAAGGGTTATATGAGAAAGCAGATTTAACTCCAAATGCACCTCGAGAACTTGCAACTAATGGTCGACTTTGGTGGATGTAATCTATTTTCATTGGAATGGCATCAAGTTGAGTATGAACTTCATTATGTATTTCCAATGGAAGAACATTTTCAGTTTCTTGGTTATATAGTGGCAATTGAGGACAAACTGTAGGAATTTCGTCATGAAAATTGCTTGACGATTGGTTAGAATCATGTGCAGAGCTAGATAATTCGTGTTCTTGTACAATGTTTCGTCGCAAGTTATATACCCTTCTCGTCCTTACAGTTTTTCTCGATAAATTTGAATTAGCTTTTGGCATTTTGCCAACTATAAAAAATTATACCATTTAACAAAAGGTAAAAACTATATTATATATGTTAGAATTATCATAGAAACAAATAAAAGAAAAATGAACAATATGAAACTGATGATTTTGAAATAACCTTCAAAGTTTCAAAAATTGAATATACGGCTTCGAAACTAAATCCGAAACCGAGGTGATGAGAACGATAAACTCGTTTCTTTATATACATTTTCTGGGCTACTTCACTTGTGGATTAGCAGACGCCATCTAGTGAGGAGAGTTCTATGCGCGCAGTGCCGCATGCGCGCAGTGCCGCTGAACGCAGTCTGATATGATTCCTACGCGCGAAGAATCCAGTCCTCACATTAATTAACATAATTGTAGTTGATATGATGCTAATTTATATAGCCTATGACACTCACCACATCGTCAAGAATCTACTGTCAAAATTTGAAATCAATCCGTTCAGTGGTTTCTGAGATTAGCGGTTACAAAGGAAAAAGTGCTGTCTCTTTATATAATAGTAGAGATGTAAAATATGAAGATCGTGACAAAATATTTGGGTTAAATCACTCTAGAGCAGTAGGTGGTCATTCTGGAGTAAATAGAACATTTAATAGAATTAGAAGTAAATATTTTTGGGAAATTTTAAAAGCAGATATTGAAAAGAGAATTAAAAACTGTGAAGATTGCCAAAGAAATAAACTAAAGAGAGTTAAAACTAGACAACCTATGGTTATAACAGACACACCGTTTAAGACATTCGATAAAGTAGCTATGGATATAGTGGGTCCATTAACTGTTACTAAAAATGAAAATAAATATATTCTCACTATACAGGATCAGCTGTCGAAATATTTAATCGCAGTGCCCTTACCAGATCAAACAGCTGAAACTATTGCTGATGCTTTTATAAAAAAATTCATATGTATTTTTAGTTCACCTAAAGTAGTTTCAACTGACAGAGGAGCAAATTTTACAGGTAAACTCTTAAAATCAATCGCAAACAGATTTAAATTCTCAAAGATTGAAACAACAGCATTTTCAACTCAGTCTAATGGATCATTAGAAAGGGCTCATCATCCATTGTGTGAATATTTAAAGAATTTTTCTTCTAAAAACAGAATGGGACGAGTTATTGGAATTAGCTCAATTTCATTATAATACAAGCATACATAGTGCACATAAATTTACACCGTATGAGTTGGTTTTTGCTTACCCGCCTAGATTACCTTCAAATGAACCTTTGAAGGTTTCTGAACAGTTGCCAACATTTAATAATTATATATCAAATTTAATAAAAAATATGCAAGATATTGCTAACTTAGCAAGAGAAAATCTAATACTTGCGCAAGAGAAGTCAAAAAAATACTACGATAGATATACCAATCCAGCAAATTTTGAAAAAGGAGACCAAGTTTGGGTTATAAAAAACCTAAAACCTGGAAAATTAGAGAAAAATCAAAATTTAGGACCTTTTGAAGTATTAGATGTTAGGGAAACAGTAACGTAGTAATAAATAAAAACGGGAAGCCTAGCACAATTCATGCTAATAAATTAATTATCTATAAAAAGAAAAACTAATATAATTTTTTGTTCTTGGAAAAACCAATCATGATTATCTACATAATAATTATTATAACACTTTTTAAACCAAACGAAGCAATCATTGGATATGACTGTGGGTCAACAACAGCGAACATTACGACATTTTCACTGTTGGACTCTGGGGAATGCGATTTTTATAATACAAATGTCAACGCATCGACCGTCGCTATAGAATTGGTACAAGTAGCTGAATTTAGGACAGTACCGATTATTCAATATAAAATTGAAGTTCATCGGACGGTTTTCGACTGTGGAGTATTTGGACACATTATACCGACAGAAAATGCAGAACAATAATACATAGAAGAGATAAGTCACGAACAATGTAAAATTATTCACGAGATGGGAGTTTTTAAATACGATAACGTTCATACAATCGCGAATTTGAAAATAAATGCTACAACAACGAAAGGTGTAGATTTTGCGGGAAGTGCGGAAGGAAGATCTTGTTCGGGCGCTTCCTACGCAGATAGTTTTGGATTTTGGATAAAGTTTTTGATCACGGCTTAATCAAAATTACGCTAATAGAAAATACAGCTAAAGTAAATTTAAATAATGATAAGTTAATGTTAAGCGCGGGAATAGTATGTAAATTTTCGGATAAACATTGTATGGATACGGAAAATGGGCATACTTTTTGGGATATTTTACCGCAAGGGGAATGTTTTAAAAATTCATACGATCTTTTATTTAAAGGTTTAGCAACAAAATATTTTAGTAATGACAATAATGAAATTGTTTATGCGGTTAACACTAACGATATAACATTCGCATTAGCAATTAAGAACAAAGTAGTACATTGTAATCGCGAATTTATTAGAACTGAGCATCAGAAACTATTAATTGCGGAAAAAGATAACAATTTAAATATCTATTACTACGATAATGACCAAGTAAGAGCTCAGAATGCCGTAAATTTAGATTTATTTACTTATGTAAACTCAAAGTTTGTATATATTGAAAGACATTTAGAAGTCAAATCAATAATCTATATATAAATCTAATCACTGAAAAATGTGAAATTGAAAGAAAGGTTATCCAAAATTCCCTCTCTATAGCCACCTTATCCCCAGATGAATTCGCATATAATATCATGAAGAAACCAGGATATATAGCTAGTATAGCAGGAGAAGTAGTACATCTAATAAACTGTATACCAAGATCAGTAAAAATCTTACATTTAAATGACTGCTATAATCATCTGCCAGTATCTTTAGAAAATGAGACTTGGTTTTTAATATCAAACACTCATATTTTAATTAAAAAAGGAATGCAGATAGATTGCAATTCTATAATACCTCCATATTATAAAATAAATAATGGATGGATAAAATTCATACCGTCACCAACAAAAACAGTTGCACCAAACGTATTGAAACCAAATACGAAGATTGGCTGGACATTTGAGTCAATAGATGAATTAGCCACATGTGGATTTTATTCGCAAGATGACTTGGACAAACTACAACAACTAATGTTTCCAATGGAAAAAGCTTCATTGCTTAATATAATTGCCAAAGAGATTACTGGAGATGCTTCATCAGGCAATATATTCACTGAAAATACATTAAAAAATATTGCCAATAGTACATGGCATTTAATTATCAATAAATTAACGACATGGGGATCGTTTTCATCAGTAATTATAATGATTTTAATCATCTTACATATTGTGAAATTGATAATTGATACAGTTATCAGAGGATATGCTCTTCATAAAATTTATGGTTGGTCCATAAATCTATTAGGAGCAATTTTTGGTTCCATCACCCAGTTATTAACATCGTTACAAAAATCTACGATAAAAGAGGAAGGAAGTGCCAAAAGGAAACGTACTTCAGAATATGAAGAAATTGAGCTGCATTAAAGATATTAAAATCATTCCCACAATTCCCAAAACTATACAGACAATCCCTTCACAACCACCACCCATACCTAATAGACCGCCAGCAATCATTAAAAACAAACCAGATCTTTCAGTTGCAAAGAAAACTACTAGAATATTTTCGTTAAATCTTGAATAAATTTTTATTCTTAAATGTCTTATCTCATGGCGGTGGCCATTATTTGGGCCCCGAGGAATTACATCTGACAACGTGATTTTTATTTTTATTTTAACAATTAACCAGACTTATATTAGAACAAACTTGATTATTTTTTTTATGTTAACAGTTTAAGCAAAGAATTTGAATTTCGAATATATTACAATTAACTATCATTAATTGCAATATTTTGGCCCCCGAGGTGTTACGTCTATAACGTAACTTTTGAAGTTTCATTTTCAATTGTAAGTAGGGCACATTGTCAGCCAGGTATCGACAAAAACGCGTGCGTTCACGTCTTCGTGCTTACAGTCCTCCTGACACATGGACTCGGCAGACGATCTACATAGCGGAAATAGGAGCTTATTATGCATTTTTACGGGTAGAATAGGATGGTAAAGATTTCTCGGCGGTAACACCTCGCACATCAGCAGACCATCAATCTGGCTGATGTCGTTGTCGGGGCCAACTACACGCGCACACTCAACCTCGCCCACATAAAATTTCGGATGAACGACGGGATAGCGACCATATTTACAAATGTACGGGTATAATGAGCATACATCGACATATTTAATTTTTTCATTAGCGCAAATATCGTATGATTTTACCGTGTTACCCGTGCGACCACCGAAAAATGCATCTCGCGGATTAAGTGATGTATGCCAGTCTTTTGTGACCTCTTTTATATACGTCCTCATCTGCTCGTTCTTGCTGTACTCGCGATCAAAATTGCACTCCCACTTCTCAATGAGACGGTACCTATGTCTCCTAATTTTTCCCGAAATTCTGAGTGTTCTCTCGTACCGCTCGTCCATACTCTCGCCATTAACGATTGACAACTCACGACCGTCAGTGTAGCAGCGAACACAACCATGCCAATAACACCCGTGGAACTGCAGCACGACTTCCTCATTGTTTTCTAACAAGCAAAATCTATTCACCAGAAGACCTTTCAGCATCATCATTATTATCATCATCATCATCATCATCATGATCATCAGTACACGCTCTGTGCTACTGTGTCTGTTAGATTATGCTTAGTACATGTGTCTGTACACTATACAAAAGTTCCTAGAGATAGGATAGACACACACATGTGCGACTCCCCACCAGTACTATATACGTGAGTCGTACTACATATAGTCACTGCGCAACTACGACTAGCTCTCTCTCTTTACTGTACGCTCTTGGAGAGCACACGCATGCTTGGCATGCTCTGTATATAAATAAAGTAAACCTCTAAGTATAATAATCCTCCCGTCTACCAAATTAATTCTAAACATGGTAGCAGAGCATAGTTTAACATGGTTCAACATGTAAGTAAAAATAATCTTATCTTCTATAGTTACTCTCGAGTGCTATAGAGATAATAAAAGTGAGGTTATAAGCCACGTGGTAAGATAAAGTTGCCAAGTGAAAAATATAAGTGAAATATTACTTAAGGAAGAAAAATATTATCAAGAATAGGAACTAGTAGTATACGAAAAACAGATAATAAGAAAAGTTTACAGAAAAAGTGAAAAACCAGTGTGATGCATGCGGATTAAGAAGTGAAAGTGAAACTCGTGGTCTAGTGCAAGCAGAGAGCACTTGAGTTAATGGATAACGGTGAGACACCGGAAGTCGTGAAAATTGAAAAAGAAGAGTCCGAACACGAAGGAACGTCCGAGAACATAAAAAAAGTCGAAGAAAAATCTAAATTTGAAGAAAAGTTTGAAGTACAAGTAGACGAAATGGAGAAGAAAGATTTGACTATACCGGTATTCGACGGGGAGGATTACAGTATGTGGAGAAAAAGAATAGAATTGTACTTGAGGTTAAAAAAATGCCAAGAAGTGATAACAAGAGTAAAAGATGAGACAAAGGATAAAGAAGCCTGGGATGAAAATGATCTAAAAGCAATGAACATAATTTATAACTCGATCTCGAATAAGCAATTAAAATTTGTTTGTGAAGAAAAAACAGCCTATGGCATAATGAAGAAATTAGACAACATATACTTCAAGGAATCGACGGCTTTGCAAATTGTGTTTAGAAACAAACTAGAAAAGCTGAAGTTAGCAAAATACAGTGATACTGCCACATTGTTCAGTGATTTTGAGAAAGCAGTAAATGATTTGAAAAGCGCTGGAGCCAAAATCAGCGAAAAGGAAAAACTAAATTATATGCTGAACACGCTACCAATTCAATACAGTTATATCGGAGACTTAATTGATACTCTTAAAGAAGAAGATCAAACAGCAGAATAGGTAAAGAATAAAATTCAAATAGCTGAAATGAAGAACGGAAACGAAGACCAACAAAGAAAGTCAAACGTCTTCGTCACAAAAAAAGGAAAATGTTACAAGTGTGGTCAAACCGGGCATTACACAAGAGAATGCCAAAATGGCGGCATAGTAGGAAACAACGATGGATCATGGCGAGGTTCAACGAAAGGCCGAGGCTGCGGCAGCAGAGGAAGAAGAGGCAACTACACTAGAGGGCGCGGAAACTTTCGCCATCACCAACAACAGCAGCAAGGGGCCAGCACTACACACGAGCAGAGCAGCACAGGAGCCAACGCCTGGATAGCAACGGTACAAGCGGCGAAGTACGACAGGTTAGGTAATGAAATTCAGTGGTTATTAGATAGCGGATGCTCCGATCACATTATCAATGATGAGAGTTATTTCGAAAACTATATAGAATTAAAGAAACCTATAAATATTTATCTCGGTGATAATAGTCCGGTAAAAGCAACGAAAATTGGCAACGTTGTAAGTTATTTTGATGCGTTTGGTAAAAAAAGTAAAGTAAATATGAATAACGTATATTATGCTAAAGAAATGAATATGAATTTGATTAGTTTCGGTAAACTAACAGATAATAATACAATCATCTCGAAAAATACCATTACGAAAATATAGGTAATGAAAATAATTTGATAGCTGTTGCCTATAAAGAGAATCAAACTTACAAGATGACTAGTAAGTTAAATTTCAAAGAAAAGATTGTAAATAGAGCAGACAGTAGTAACAATAATATGAGTTTGAAAGAAAGATGGCACAGAATGTTAAGTCACGTAAACTTTAGCTATTTAAATACACTGTGTAAAACACAGTTGTTAGATAGTATTCCAAATGAACTTGAATCAGAATGTATGAAGTGCAAAACTTGTATCGAAAATAAAATGCACAATCTTCCATTCAATAATAATATAACAAAGGCGAATGATATATTAGAAATTATACACACGGATGTGTGCGGTAGCTTTAAAACCGCTGGCTTGAATGGAGAAAAATATTTCGTTTCATTTATTGACGATTATAGTAAAATAGCTAGAGTTTACTGTATTAAAACAAAAGATGAAGATGCTCTGTATATAAATAAAGTAAATCTCTAAGTATAATAATCCTCCCGTCTACCAAATTAATTCTAAACAGTGTCCTGATGTTTCGTCGTCGTCGTCGTCAACTACCGACTCGGTGGCTGTAGATGAGCCGACTGAGGAGGAGCAGAAGGAAGCAGTAGAGTCAGACGATGCGGACGATGCATCAGAGACTTCTGCGTCATCATTATCATTATAATCCTCGTTAATTCCTTCGTCATCGTTTTTTTCGAGCGCCGTTATCGCGTGCGCCTCAGATGGCGCTGGCTCAACCTGCGATATATCGCCATCCATAGCCGTGGTAGCAGCAGCATTCACGACGATTGATTCTGTCAGTGTCTCAGCAGCAGCAGCAGCAACCGCAGCAGTAGCAGTAGCAGTAGCAGCAGCAGAAGTAGTAGTATCCTCATTGGAACTGCCTGTATCTGCGGAGGCTACGTCGACTGATGTCTCGTCAGCTTCCATCTTGACAACTACGGCAGTAATACTGGCCGTGTCTTCTGCTACTGCTGTAAGGTTCAATGGCATCTCGTCCTGCTCCAACTCCTCATCATCTAGCTGCACGAGCGCAATCAGCGCATCTCCTTCAGTATCAGCAATCAGTTCATCAAGATCTGGGTATTCAGATTTCACAATCAAAAATACGCTCATAACGAACTCTCACACATGCTTTATAAGAGAGAGAGAGAGAGAGAGAGAGAGAGAGAGAGAGAGAGAGAGAGAGAGAGAGAGGGAGAGAGAGAGAGAATCTTACCAAGAATTTGCTGATATTGCTGCATAATAGCTTGAACTTGCCAGGCAGTCTGCATACCACGACTGACGATAGACTCGCCGAGAGCACGGATAATATCCACCTCGCTCTCCAACAAGCCACAATTAAATAAGTACAGAATAGTACGCAGACTGCAGAAGTCCAAAATATGCCATGCTTCATTGCAGAAAATGCGTGCTGTTGGCTCACGTACAAGAACCGCGCTCAAGACGGTTAGCACGATTCTCAACACTTGAAGCTTGTCCATTGTGAAATGTAAAGTTCTCTCTGAAGTTTTCGTAGCTACTGTTGGATACTGTTTAATGGCTAGCTGCTTAACTCAGACCTCTTTTATAGTGTCACTAAGCTATAGATTTCAGTAGAGGGTGCTTTTGCGTAGCAAAAACATAGCCAGCTAGCGAAAAAGTGGAGTTCTTGTCACGACACAGCATATCAGAGAACGCAGAAGCGAGAAACTCTGCATAATGTGAGCACTTTTTAAGAAATTCTCCAAGAATATATCAACTTGATGGTTTATTTTTTATTAACACGACCCATTTCTCACGGAATTCAGCAGTCTATGCAACGTATACTTACGTCACTAAGCCATACGTTCTTCTTGAAAGCGTCGCCCTTGCGCAAATCAACGAATTCGTTACACAAAATAACATTCTCGATGATTATCAATCTGGATTCCGCAAAGGGCACAGCACCGACACAGCGGTGATACGGATTGTTGACGACCTCAGATTGGCTGTCAACAACGAGCATGTTTCGGTTGTCGTGGACATAGACTTTTCCAGGGCATTTGATCTTGTTAATATAGATCTACTGGTCTGCAAGCTTTATCATCTTGGCTTCTCGGACCGCTCGTGCTCATGGGTGCGATCTTATCTCTCTGACAGATCGCAGGCCGTTGTTTTCCCCAACGGTGACTTATCTGTCCCGCTCATCCGGAATTCTGGGGTCCCGCCAGGAAGCCTTCCAGGCCCGCTTTTCTTCTTGCTTTTCATTAACGACTTGCCCCGAGTGCTTGAGTCATGCAAGTATCAGTTGTACGCCGATGATTTTGTCATCTATCTAGAAGGAAGTTTTCGAGAGCTGGATAATACCTTCGAGAAGATGAATCGCGACCTGTCAAATATTGTCAACTGGGCAGCTTGCAATGGTCTCATTATTAATGCCACAAAGACGCAGGCAATGTAGGTTGGATCCAGAGGTTTTATTAGCAGACTAAGGGAAGAATCTCCACCTGCAATCGTCTTCAGTGGCAGTGTAATTATACCGAGCGACTCCCTGAAGATTCTCGGCGTTACCATCGATAGCACGTTATCCTGGCGAGATCAATGCAACGTCACATCAAGGAAATGCTTCGCAGCCCTTAGCCGACTCAAGAAGTCTCAATCTTATCTGACGAGAGACACAAAATTGCTGCTGGTTAAATCGCTGATTTCCCTTATCTCGACTACTGCCCAGGAACATTCTTGGACCTTTGTAAGGAATTAACCGTAAAATTGTCTAGATGTCAGAATGCAGCGTTGCGCTTTGTAACAGGGGCCGAAATCTTTGAACATATAACGCCTGTTTATCGCGACTTAGAAATATTGCCTTATGCAGCGAGGCGCGAATTCCGCACTCTTTGCTTGCTAGCGAAAATATTAAACACACAGTCACCATCTTATTTATTCGAGAAATTTAAATTTGTAGATACCAGCAAGCCGGGGTATAGTCGCAAATCGAAGTTGGACCTCGAAATTAAAGAGTTTCAAAGCGAATGTCTGCGAAAATCCTTTTATATTGGTGCGGCGTATCTTCGGAACTCTGTCCCAGATACGATCCGAATTATGGACCAGCGCCCGTGTTTTAAAAATGCATTATATGAACACCTTTTGTCAAATGTGTAATTTTTAGACTCCGATGTAACGAAAGTTAAGTGGAAATTTCCAGGACACGTTATCGTGTTGATTTTGTTTTTGTTTTTTTTTTTTGTATATATATATATATATATATATATATATTAGAGTTGTTTTCATCTTATTTATTTATTTATTTATTTATTTATGTTATATTTTATCTCTTTTTCAAAATTGTACAGGGTTGTTTGCGCCCTTCAACGATTACCATCATTGTATTTTATATGTAATTTTTTTTTTTTGTATGTAATTTGGCTTGTGGCTATCAAGGACCTAGAGTCTTTAGCCTAATAAATGAAATATCTATCTCTCTCTCTCTCTCTATCTCTCTCTCTCTCTCTCTCTCTCTCTCT
>QLSS01000128.1:104380-124200 GCA_024372645.1 Trichomalopsis sarcophagae
CTCTCTCTCTCTCTCTCTCTCTCTCTCTCTCTCTCTCTCTCACGTGTGTGCGTGTATATGAAGATTCGGTATTCGCGAAATTTTCGCTACTCACCTGCTGACCGCCGGAGTGCTAACAATACGGAAAGTTGCTCCGTCGCTCTACCGTCCCCGTCGCTCTCCAAAGTGTCTTGAAAAATCCGAGGCACCTTGGATAGACAGAGAAGAGCGGAGGGATTCTCGCCAAAATGTCACGAAAAGTCGGAGGCACTTTGGATAGAAAGAGGGAGGATGGGGGGGTGCTCTCTCCAAAGTACAAATGGCACCATGGAGAGTAAACAACCGTGACCTTGATCTTGACATTTTTTGGTTTTTGTTTACCTTCTCCATGGTGCCTGGATACTACTAGTAGTCTATAGTTATAATAACATTCGATAATCATGATATTTTAAAGAAAAGTTCAACATTTAGTTTCTGAGTTATAATGGTTAGAATAGTTCGCGGGACGCATCGAAAATCACTAGTGATCGAAAAATTACTATGACAAAACGCACATGCGTATCTGAAAATATTGTTTCTAACGAATTGACAAAAATAAAAAAAAAACAAGCTTAAATGTATATTAAAATCTATTGAATAAAAGCTAAGATATAAGCGATGCAGTTTTCGATTATGCAAAGTATACAGGGTAAGGAAAAAAATTTTGAAGCTTAATATCTTTGAAACTAACTGGTATGATAAATAACTGAAAAAAAGGGATTGAGGTAATATAAAATGCTAGTAAACAGGGTTAGAAAACAAAATTTAATAGCTTAAAAGGATACAACACCTTTAAACTTCGAAAAATTTGATTTTTTTATTGCTTATTTTGACAGGAAATTTTCCGTAAAACACGCTGCTGAAACCCGTTTATCAAAATTTTGACCATTTTTTCGTAAAATGGCGTATTATATATTTTTTGTCTAATACGATTTTTAAGTTTGATTTTAAGTTTTATAAATTCAAATTAAAAAAAAATTTCATTTTAAATGTGAAAAATACCATTTTTTTACCGTTGTATATACGTATATAATACTCGGCGTATGTATTTTAGTAAATAAATTTGAGCGTATTCATTAGATTTTTTCGCGTTTTTTCGAGATAAATTTAGTTTCGCTTCTTATGTCAGGCTCTGATAGAAACGTAGAGACATTTATTGAAATTCAAATATCACGCGCCCGCGTGCCACCTATAGGAAGGTAAGAATCAATGTGTCGGAGAAGGACAGAGCAACCGTTCTGCGGTTCTGCTAGCAGACAGCAAATATTTCAAAACACAGCTGATATTGTCCTGGAATGTGTTTTACACTGAGTAAACACAGCTGATATCTAAATACATAAAAGCAGCTGATATTTTAATAAATTTTATTCAAATATGTGAAAATAAGTGTAGTGTCTTTGGGTTATAGCAATGATCCTGAATAAAAAGAAAAAAAGTGTAGTGATATTTGTAAAAGCAGAGCAGTAGAGTGATTTCGTTATCAAGTAGCGCGGTAGCACCACGAAGGCGAGTTTGAGAAGCAGACGAAGCCACGGCGCCCGCTCTAATATTTACTTCTATGTTGAGATTCACATTTTTAATTACAAAGAAATAAATGCATTTCTTTGTTGTCTCTAATATATTTTGACTTATATCATGATTTATTATGCGTGCACTCCGTTGTTTTTGGTCTTTAGGTAAGAAAATCATACGAAGACAAAGTTTAAGGGGTGCATGTGTGCTTGTATGTATGTATACTTACTATTGTAAAATATAATGTAGTAATAGCCAAGGCAGTACACTTTCAATTATCATTACTGTTGGATGGTCAGGCACCTCTAATTGATGGCAAACTAAATTAATTAAATTCTGTACTAGTCTTAGTCGCCGCGAGTCAGATAAATGTTTAGCTGCAACAAAAATAAATTAATATACTTAAACATGCTTACATGAATGATAGAAAAATTAATAGTAAATATTTGACACACGCACGCACGCACGCATATTTACATGCGCGCTTACGTAAACACACACACATACACACATACACACACACACATATATACGCGTCGCGTCGCGTTCACCCGAGGCACAGCCGCACTAGTTAGTTCGTACGCTATTACACTGTTACTTACTTGCTACGATAACGAGAGTGAAGGTGAACTGCAATGGCGCACGGATGCGGATGCTTCGAGGTCGATCGAGAGCTGAGGAGAGAGCGTAGGCGTCCTATCGGTACAAGCGATGCGGAGCGAAAGAGAGCGGGCTCTCCTCATGCGGCAACACATGGCCGCGGGGCCAGCGCTGCGCGCGCTCCCCACGCGAACTACTCCCCCCTCTACGCGCCTACTCGTGGCTCGACCTGCCACGTTGCGCGGTTGTCGGTGCCTCGCGGCGCAAATTCTCGCTTGTCACGTGTAGTCGAACTACCACGTTACAACACACACACACAACATCAACGAAGCATAATATTTATACGAATATAAAAATGTACTTGTGATGCGAATATCGCGCCACAAGATTCGGTATAATATTTATATATTATATAGTACTGATTTAAGAAAAAAACCGCTGCCAATTCATTGGCACGTACATTCCTACAACTAAATTTACAGGTCTAATAAATAAAATATTGCTTTAATATACAATATAATCTGTTGTTATTATGTTTCACGTATTTACGGTACTGCGGCAACTGTCACCGCGTGTATATACACTATATGTGTTTACACAGTCCGCGATATTAGAATACGAAAGTGTAATCACTTGTAGCGATCTTCATCGCGTCAGTGCCGATCTGATCATCGAACTGATCGGATGTTATCCTCGCCTAGTAGACGCGTAATATTGGTTGTCCTCGTAGTCCAGGGAGTGTGTCTGCGTTGTCGAATAAAATAAGCTACCAAATATCCAAGAACTGCTGTTTTATTTCAATATAATCTGCCTGCTAATGAATAAGGCGGTTTTTGATACATAATTTGAAAATGAGAGAGAGTCATATCCGCTGAGCGGGCACGGCTCAGTCGTTAGCGCAAGCGAGAGAGAGAAGCGCCGTCGGAAAGGGAAAGGCTCTTACTCCGTTTCATGTGCGACCTAATGTACGCGTGTGAGACTTGCATCCAAATTCCCGCCACGTGCGCCCGAATAGTGGGCGCTACAAATGCCAATTACCGTCCAGAAGGATGGAAACGGGGCTCATGGGCCAGCTCCTGTGAGGAATAAGAAGAAGAATTGGCCATATCGATAAGACTTGTGGTCTATTGCTTGATGTGAACACATCGGCTTGCACTCAAACTTCGTAAAGATAAATTTGAGAATTCACGACTAGAGAAAAACGGTCCGTGCTTACAATTCGAGTGCGTGCAAGAATAGCTGCTAGTGAATACACAACGAGTCCGACTCAATGATCTTCCGGGCAAGGTCAACTCAGAGCAATTAGTACTGCGAGGGGGATAACCAGGTGAGTGGCCTGTTCTTCGACGTCTCTCGAAATCAAGGCAAATAGTAAGATTAAATTAAATCAAAGGAAATTGTGCTTCATAGCAGTAGTGTGTGCGAATTGTGAGTTGCACAGTGCTAGTCGCCGATCGCGAGTTAGTGAAATTCTAAAAAAATTCTTGTTTGTCGAATCTTTACAGCAAAGTTATCACCTCATGGTGATGCGTAGCATCGGCCATCTTGGCGTCGGTTGCAGATTTGTGTGTGCGAGTGCTCGCATTGAGCACGTTTATTCTTTTTATTGATGTAAATGTAGGTTACATTAATATTAGTGACTATATGAGTTTTTCGGACGTAGAAAAATTTAATGTCACACTAGTATTCATAAAATGCTACGCAGTTGTACTTGACGTATGAAACAAAACGTGAGGTATGAGAAAAATCGTGCCGAGTACCCTTTCGTAATTTAGCGAAATACCTTTTTTTTTGTAAAATGTGAAATTATCTTGATGAGTTTTTTTTTTTAATTTAATCAAATTAAGCTTTGTTTAAGAGTGTTCATGCATTGCAGAGCGAGTTCCAAAAATTCTATGCTAATCAATCGTCGAGTAATAGCGCGCTTTGTCGTACGGATTCATGGTAGCGCGATTACGTCAAATTATTGGCGATAGTAATTTATGATCCAAGATCTAGAGTGACTAGAGACCATAGCGAAATTCAATCGCGCTTTAAATTCGAAACGCCGCTGTTGCGACCTAAAATTGTTAAATTACGTCATTGTGATTAAATCATGATACGAGTGTACATTTATTTCACCGCGCTTCGATGAGAGAGTTCAGATGAATTGAACTGATTTAGTCAGAATGACACATGAATAGGTAAACAACGTAAAATTTCCAGGCTATGCTGATGGTTCCCGCGACTATGCCGAAGATTTTCGTGATCGAAATAATTAAATTATTTTCTATGATACGTGCATGAAGAAGGCCACTTTCAATGCATGTAAAATGTATAGAAAATCGAGTTTTTCTTAGCAGCGGGAGGAAAAACATTTTCTCTCCCTAGGGAGGAATAGTATATCACGTGCCTAGGGAGGAAAAACTTGGACAGTCCATATCTCGTGTAAATTGTCGCCCGAGCCAAACACGAGGTACAGGCTGTTCAATTTTTCTCCCGTGGTGCGTAAGTAATTTTTTCTCGAATTTTCTATTTCTTTCAGATGCATGAAAAGTGACCTATTCATGCACTTAACAAAAAAGTACGGTGTACAACAAGGGGGGAGTGGCTTTTTCAGACTCGGGTGATGTTTTGAACACTCGTGTCCGCCTCGTGCTCAAAACATTACCCTCGCTAGAAAAAGCCAATTTTCCCCCCTAGTTGCACAATATACTATTTTACTTTTAAGTTGCATTAGATTAGGATAATAGGTTTGAATAGATAATCAATTTTAGTCCGAATATCTTATACTAAAATTTGCCAGTAAATTGATTTTTGCATGAGATCTAAACACCTACTTCCTTTCTTATCAGAACATACGTAAACGTATTTGTTAAATTAATACGGCTAACAACTAATTCAGAATGGTTGAATTTAGTGGATTCCCCTCTAACACGATCTATCTAGCTAACCGAAAATGCATCCACCTGGCGCTCAGATGAATTAAGGTATCGATAAAAAATATCGGTGAATGTTAAGAGTACATTAACACAGAATAATCTAGATTGAGTTTTTGCCTCACCTAGGGTTTGCTATTTTACATACTGAATGAGAGAAAAATGTTCTGACCGAATAGCTATCGTTAATAAAATCCACTGTGGCAATCTTTCTAAAAATTTTTATTTAAGTTCTTTATTTATTAACGACGAACAAACTATTAATGAATTAATTAATCATATTCAATACAAAAAACCAATAATCTACATAATATTACAACTCAATATTTTAGAAAACAATTCCCTTTGTAAACATCCCTATATTTCGTAATAATATTTTGTAAAAATTAATTTTTTAACTTCAATTGTAATATCTGCATATCAACACATAGATTCATCTCAGAAATGTAATTTGCAAATGATTTTTTTTTATAAACATTAACAGTAAACATTAGCAAAGTGGCGTACGTACGTACGTATAAATATACATATTTTTTATTTAATGCACTTTTTGTAGACGTTCTTTCGTCAAGCTGAGGATCATCCTGAGACCTATAGACATCGTTTACCATATATAATGGATATTTGATGGTAGTTTTGATCGGAACTTATTGCATTTCTCCGTAGACGATCTCCCGTCGATTTGGGGATCATCCTGCAATCTGGACATTGTCCACAAGATGTGACGAATATTTGATGATAGTTTTTATCGATACCTTGTGAATCTATCCTTAGAAAATCTCTTGTAGTCTTTGAGGTCATTCTGACATCTGAACATCGTCTTCGAGATGTGACGAATGTTCGGTAGTAATTTTGATTCATACTTGGTGCACTTCTCTGTAGATGATCTTCCGTTGACCAGGGGTTATCCTGGCACCTGGTCATCGTCTATGATGTGTCAATATTTGATGGTAATTTTGATCGATGCCTGGTGAATTTATCCGTAGACAGTGTCCTGTCGTCGTCAAATGCCGTTTTTTTCTTTTGTTGTTCTGACGCGTACGAATGTTCAAAAAACTATAGCGACACTGATTCTGAGATTTAACAATTTGAAGTGTATATAACTAACAGTTTCATTTATTTTGTTAACGATCTATAATTTATCCTACATCTATTAGTATAATCTCAGACTATTGCGGATTACATAAATTATTGAATCTTCTGACGGTCTTTTTGTATATTTATTGATGAGAAACCTTGCAATTGAACGATTGATCTGCAGATAACCCATCCATTATCGAACAGTTCGGAAATCCTTTATTATATTAAAGTGTGTCTGGTAGTCTCCAGCTATATGTTCACTTGATCCTTAAAACTATCCCTCCTTAGAGGTTGGGGTAACCCAAAAGTAGACCAGAAGTTGACCGGAGGTAGAAATGAAGTCTACCGGAAGTCTACCGGAAATAGACCGGAGGTAGAGAGGAAGTCGACCGGAACTCTACCGGTACTAGACAGGAAGTCAACTGAAAGTGAACTGGAAGTGAACCAGAAGTAATAAGAACAAATACAAAATGATCCGGAAGTGATCAAAAATAACCGACAGAGAACCGGAAATATACCGAAAATGAACATGAAGTGACTAGAATGATGTATATTTGCTGAAGTACTCCTAAGGGGTAAATAGAAAATTAAGCAATTAATGATAATTAAAAATTTTGAAAAATTTGAAAAGTATTATTCATAAACTGTAAATAATGTTGAGGCCTTTCTTATAAACACACACACACACACGCACGCACGCACGCACAGTAATAAAGAAGACTAAAGGAAGCTATGTATCCACTCCAAAATGCCCGGAACTATTACACCGGGTAGTGACCACACTGTTCCCCAGGCAACTGAAAGAGCCAAGTGTCATCGAAAGAGGTGCGAATGAAGAGGCTGTTCCACCGATCACGATTAAGGAATTGTTAGCCGCCGACAGAAGGGTAGGAAACAACGAGGCTCCAGGGCCGGATGAAATTCCCAATATTGCATTGGAGCATGCCATCCATGCTCATACAGAGGTCTACGTAGACTTGTACAATGCATGTCTAGAAGAGGAAACATTTCCCACAAACTGGAAGAAACAGCGACTCGTGCTTCTGACAGAAGGAAAGAAGCCACCCAAGGATTCCTCATCATACAGACCGCTCTGCATATTGGACACCCCAGGTAAGATCCTAGAACGCATAATCTGCGTCGGAATGGATCATTTTATAAAAGGAAAAGGTGGATTAGCGGAACACTAATATGGCTTTAGGTAGAATCGTTTAACTCTGGACGCAGTTAGCCTAGTGATCGACACTGCGCAAACAGCGATAGAGGGGAAAAGATGAAAGAGAGGAATGAAGAAGTACTGCGCCATAGCTATATTGGCTGTCAAATTGCATTCAATTCGGCTAAATGGAGTAAACAGGATGTGCCCTTATGTAAGAAGAATGATGTCCGACTATTTGAAAAACAGAATCCTATTATATGACACGGAGGACGGAACCAAGACCTATAAAGTTACAGGAGGCGTACCTTAAGGGTCAGTGCTTGGCCTACTGACGTGGAACATCATGTACAATGGGGCACTAAGCCTACAATCACCTAAAGGAGCAACAGTCGTAGGCTTCGCTGACGACATAGCAGTAGTGGTAGTAGCGAAACATAAAGTAGAGGTGACAGAAATAGCGGAAGAGGCGACCCGTATAATACACGAATAGCTAACGGAGATGGGTCTGGAACTAGCCAGCCAGAAAACGGCAGTTATTCTTATCTTTAGTAGGAAGAAGATGGAGGAAATTAAACTGACGGTAGATGGACATGAGATAGCTTCTTAACCAACCATTAAGTACTTGGGCATCACCATCAATGCAAGACTAACTTTCAAACGACATCTGGAAATAGTCAGCGATAAAACAGCAAAAGTCGGCGCTCCTCTATCACGATTGATGCTAAATATAGGAGACCCAACTCAGAAACAAAGGTTACTCTTAGCCAGTGTAACCACATCGATCATGCTATATGGAGCCCCAATATGGGCAAATGCAATGCGGGTGAAATCGTATGCCCAAATGCTAACTACTGTGTACAGACGAAGTGCACTAAGAGTGGCGTCCGCTTACCGTACAGTATCGAACAATGCGCTGTGCATTATTGCTGGTATGCCGCTGACTGACCTATTAGCGATGGAAAGTAACGAAGTATTCCAAACTAAAAGAAAAACAAGTGACAAAACTCAGAAGGAGATCTGAGATGCAGCAAGAAAGAAGACAATGGCTGAATGGCAAACAAGATGGGATATTAGTGACAAAGGGCGATGTACACATCGCCTTATACCAAAAATAGATGATTCGACTGGAAGAGAACATGGGGAGGTCAACTACTACTTCACACAGTTTTTAACCGGGCACAGATGTTTCCAGGCTTATCTGCACCGATTTAAATTAGACGACAATCCAAACTGCCCAGCTTGTTTGGACGCTAACAGAGGTGTGGAGCATGTTCTCTGTGACTGTTCGCAATACCAAATAGAGCGAGAAGAACTCGAGTATTATCTCCAGACCAGAGTGACACGTAAGTCAATGATGACAACTATGTTGGCGTTGGAGGGCAGTTGGAACGCAGTAAACAACTACGTAAGGACTATCCTCAAGAAGGTTAAAAATGACTGATAGAAAATAAGGCAAAGATAAGGCAAAACAGTGGAATAAAAATGTAGCTAGACGAAGGTCACTGAGCCGTGTCGGGGTTGTGGCATTCCAGAGGATAGCCGGACGATGCCGCACGAAGCAGACGACCGGACGATGCGGAAAGAAGCAGACGCCCGGACGACGCAGAAAAAAGAAGACGTGATGACGACCACATCAATAAGAAGAGGGCGTAAAGCACTACTCGACGATCGTACCACGGGGAACAAGGGCACAGAAGATGAGCGCCTTTACCGAGGGTCGATAAAGGCAAAAAGGGCGTTCTTTGGTACGGTTGGGTGGTTTCAATTGGCCGTAAAAAGGATGGGTTTAGTCGGTGTGATGCCGAGACACGGCTGACCTTGCGGATGAGGCGGAATTTGAATTTTAATCATTTTAGCACAAATTTATGGATATCTTCATTTTTAGCGAAGGATACAGGGTCTCTGCCATTCTGAGACCCATATTATGTTATTTTGGCTATACTCTCCCCAACCCCCCCCCCCCCCCACAAAAAATAACGTAATAATCGTTTATTTTTGTGTTATTTTTAAAAATGTGTATGCCCCCCCACAGACTCCTCACCTACCCCCCACACCCCCCACAGCCCTTTACACAGCAATAACACAAATTATGTAGAATTAACTTACTTAAAATGTACTCTTAGTTAACTGTCAATGTTTATGGTTCGAAATTATATACTATATTATATAGTTATTTTGGCTATACTTATGAACGGTAAAAAGATAACCATCAGTAGACAGTTTTCCACACCGCCCAAAGGGTACTGTCAGAAGCACATTATTTAAGTCATAATGTACTTTAGGCGCGTCGATTTCTTTTTATTTTATTGTATAAAAATTACTTTTGCTTTTTCGCATAAATTTAATGAAACTATAATATGACTATACGAATCAATCTTTATAGGACGATTTTTTTGTTTTTGGATAGTTATAAATTAATAATTTTTGGTAAAATTCGAATGTTAATATATAAATATTATTAACGATTATAACATTATATAATCTTGACGACTATATAAATCAAGTTTTTTTTTTGATTACTCGAATTACAAGGTTAATTGCAGTTCGTATAAGATGACTATATGAGTTTCGCCAAAACTTCTAGAAAATACTTTTTGGTGTGTTAGAAGCACGTCGTTGAACTTATAATAAATGAGTAGTGCCGATCTTTGCGCACATAGCTTGCTTAAACGTAGTAAATATACTCTTTGGAAATATTGATAATTCAAATTATATTTCATTAACACATATTGTACATATGTACATGTCGGGTATAATAACTCTCCCATTATTGACTATGGCCATGTGGTTTTATTGACCGGTCAGATTTGGTAACGGTACCGTGGATAAATTCACGTCGGGTGTACATCAAAACAATACATTTAAAATTTTTAAATTATAATTTCCAACTTTTTCGACGATTTTTTTTTAATTGTTTATGTATATTTTCAAAATTAAACGATTTATTTTGCAACTTCGCTATTTTAGAGATTTTGATCTTGTAAAGACCGTATTCGATAGACATACGGGCTGCGCGAGTTTTACAAATAATTATTCATTCGCGAGAACTAGCATAAGCTCGAGAGCTTTATTGTTACTAGAGATACTTGAATTGAATCGATGGACTGGATATCTAGATATATAATATATATCTAATTGCACAAGTGGACGCGTGACTGTCGCGTTGGTGAGACATGCGCGGACACTCTCGTGCGCGGACTGTAGTCTGTCCGCTTTTAGTGGACGATACTGAGTCCGCTTTTATACTTACTCGCGAACGTTGTGCTTGTCCTGAAGTTCGTACCTTTGTGACTATTGATGTTGTAGGCACTTGATTATCCTTCTATTTACTTCTTTAGGATTTAGGTTATTTTATGGATTACTCTTAATTAATAGAATAATAATTGTAGAAACTGATTAAATTGTTATTTTTGTTTTATTGGGGACAACCCAGAACTCAGCGGACAATACAGTTTCTTACAGGATGTTATTGCTAGTGCGTTGGTACAATTAAACTTAAATTACAGTATATTCGTTCTAATTTGTTACCTGGAACTGGATAGTCCTTCGTGGCACGACAGATGCTAATTGATCTTACTCTACACGATTACTCGTGGCTAATTTATGTACTGTTAATCTAATTTGCTCTATGGTTTCCCACTAACGCCGGTCTGCTATCGACGGGCTCTTCGCCTGTTGCACGATGCAGACTCTCTGTTATTTCAAAACCGCTGTAGGGAGTCGTCGGCTCTCGCTCCCGCTCGAAGCCAAGAGATGGCGCCACTAGCCTGCCGAGGCATTATGGCGGGCGGCTGCGCTCCACGCGCTCAGTCCTTCTGATTCAGTCCTCCAAGCGGACGCACGTGAGATTTTGTACTTCAAGAAATTTACTTTGGTTTTCTGCATCTCAACCCGAGTTAAAGATTCTTGGATCTCCCTGACCTCCAGTTCCCGGCGAGAATTTGTACACTCTCAAACCAGAAAACAAGGAGTTCTAATATAACTTGTACATAGTGTTTGAGTTGATGCGTACATAGTTATAGCACTCGTACTCGCTAACCGGGTACAGCTACACGACGACAAGTTACTTATACAAAAGGCGCTCCGTGGATCGTTTCCTCGCTTTTTAAAGCCTCGGTGACGATTCAAGGAGTTGAAAATACGTGAAACGCGGCAACGATCGACCAATCAACACCTGACGTGCAACGACGATGTACAAAAGTAAGTCATTAATACGCGCGTATAAGAAATGCTGACTCGTAGGTCAAAACACTCGCTTCAATGTTCGGCGATCAGTTTCGGAATGTCGTAATCGGGTTTAGTATACGTCGTCTGTATGAGTACACGAATGCAGTCGTATAGGCGATGTGTATATATATATATATATATATATATATATATATATATATATATATATATATATATATATTGCTCCTACAATAAAATAATTAAGGTTAGAAATATTTAAAATAACATTCACATACTGTATTCTTGAACAATATTTTATTTATTGGAACAATAAATTTCGTTGGAGGAAGCTACGTGCCAATGAATTATCAATCTAACTTCTTATGACTAAAAAATCAATTTTTAATCAAACAATAAATTTTTTAAATTACATTAATGATATTATAAATTAAAAATTTTTGGTAAAATTGAATAATAATATTTATAAATACAAAATACAATATTATTTAAAAAAATTCTATTTATTTTTAATGTAAAATTACATATGTATTTTAATGTGTCGATTATAATTGCTTTTATCGGTAAATCCTTTAAGACAAATTGAACATTCGTGTTTTTTTATCGTTACTATGCGCTCGCATGTGAGTCGTTAAGTATTGTCTATACTTATACTCTTTTGAGCAGATTTCACATGTTATAATAGATTGTTCATGTGTTGTACATTTATGTGATCAGCTAATACACCTGTTCGACCAAACATTTTGTTACAAAAATCACAAATAAATTTCTTGTGTCCTGTATGTGTGTTTATATGATTCTTTAATTGCGATTTCGTGATAAATTTTGATTCACAAAGTTCACACTCGTACTTTTTTTCCTCGGGGTGTGATTTCTTGTGAACGTTTAAGTTTTCTCTTTGTCTAATGTTTTTATCGCAAATATCACATACAAATTTTTGTTTGTTTGTGTGAATTTGCGAGTGCATTGTTAAAGAACTTTTGTTCTTAAATATTCTGTCGCAAGACACACATTCATACTCCATTTTCTGTAAAAAAAAGATAATTGTATAAATTATCTTCTTACATTATATGATTATTTTGGCGAAACTCCCCCATAAAAGTGCGAATTGGTACACTATGAATACATACATAAAATAATATTATAAGTAAAACTTACTCACCTTTATAAAATAAACACGACGTTGAGGTGAGCAGTAACAGCTGTAGTAGCAAAAGAATATAAATATATTGGTGTTTCTTGTAGTTCTAAAAAGCATGAATAATTGCATTTATTAATTAAAATAATAAAAATGTAATGTTGTAAATACAGTTTGATAACTTACAGTGGCAGTGGGTTTATCGTTCAAAACAGATCTGTATGTGCAAGTACAATGATCGCACTGAGGTAGTTTATACGACGACAGTTTTACACGTGGTCTTACAATAATATTATAATCAAATTTTACTATATCCTCTCCAGTTTTATTTTTTTTTGCGCTTATAGTGGTCACGATGGGGTAAGAAGTGAATGTTATGAGATCAAACGTATATAACAAAAGTATCACCGAGTAGCAGAAGTTAACAAACGTCAGCAAATTTTCAACTTGCAATATATAATGCAATCGCAATATCTCAATGCAATCAAGATTATTTTTGGTAAATAGAAAAAACAAATTTTAAAGTAAACAACTACATTTATTGTATTTGTATATCCTGTAGTAAGTACAAGTATCTCTCTATATTATAAAAATACTTTCGCCGCCGCCGCCGTTTCAGATAAGTTTCCCCCTCATTTGGTCCTCCTCAATTGTTCCCCTCAATTCCTCCCCCTCAATTGGTCCCCCTCAATTATTCCCCCTCAATTCCTATCACTCATTTATTCCCCCTCCGACTCCGATAGACAATCTGGCGACAACGTGTAAAAATATTGTTCTAAGGAACACGAACAAAATTTTCGGGCCGTCAGACTCCAAGTAGTGAAAGTTATGCTCGACGAATTTTCCTTCACCTGCATCTTTTGTTATTCCATCATTTTGCGTTGTTCTTAAGCATATTTATTCGTGAAAATTAATGTGAATATTTACTTGACGGACCCGTCGTTTCACAGTTTATCAGTGAAGCTATTTTTACGATTGAAATAATTATTGATAAAATAAAAAAATCAGGAATAAATAATGAACATTCTTCATTCAAAAGGAATTGTTAGTGTTTCTAACACGTAGCAGATTCGGATAGATTCTGCTGAGGATATTCAGACATAATTACACAGACACACAAAAAAATAAAAAAGGTTTGTACCAAGAACGAGATTATAGTATTCCCATGTATGTAGTATCACTGAATCCAAATCTGATCTCAGAATTGCTCCATCACCTCAGGATTCGGAGATAATTGAAAAAATCAATTTTCGACTACCCTTTAAATTCAAAGTCAAATATATTTTTTAAACGAATAAATATATGGCTATTATATAGTATTCATTACTCCCTTTAAGATTAGATTTGGATTCAGCGATACTATATACATGGAAATACTATAATCTCGTTCTTGGTACAAACCTTTTTTATTTTTTTGTGTACCTGTGTTATTTATTCAAAACATCCAATTTTCAAACAATCAAAGACAATCTCTGTAAATAAAAAGATAAAAGAATGAAAAATCTTAGATTAATAGAAAAATAAACGCTTGCCAAAGCCCAGTCTGCTAAATGATGGGAGTAATTACCTTTTTAAAGGTATGTTTTATAGAGATCTAATTAGTATTATTATATTCGACAACTTTTAGTTCTCATGATTGAATATTCAACTAAAATGACATTCGGAAATGATAACGTATAATCAGGGACTGGCAGCGGCTACGAAACTTTATAATAATTTAGAAAAAATTTCAGTTATACAGAAAACACTTGGGTTTAAGTACGCTTGAGCCGGTACGTACATGCAACGTCAAATGACTTAATCAAAGATATTGCAAACGTTTATTTAACAGAAACACAAACGCGGTGGTTGGCATTATAATTTTATAATATAAAAAAAATGTCGTCGCCACCGGTTTATCAATTTTCTCCCTCAATGCCTCCACCTCCATCCCTCCCCCTGAGTGTCTCTTTCTCCATTCCTTTCTCTAAGTGTCTCCCTTCAATTCTTCCCTCTCAATTACTCCCCCACTTTATGTGAGAATGTATGTAAGAACACATGTATCAATACAGAGTCAATTCAAGTGTATGTTGAACGGTGCCCTGTCCCTCCATAGCTGGATGAGAATCACTGGCGACCGGACGATCCTACAAGAAGATAATCATCGAATAGTGTGGCAAGAACGAAATGGGTTGGATCCTGAAGTTTCTTAAAGCAAACATAATGCTATTGTTCTATCAGTCATAGACGATACACACACACATACTCGCACACACACACGCGCCCACACACACACACACACACACATACATATACCCACAGGGTGTCCCATTTTAACTTACACAGCTGAATAACTCAAAAAATTGCAAGTCATTTAAAAAATGTTTCAAATAAAAGCTGGTAGGTATCAAAGGGTTGATCCAGCCATGACCTTGGCCATGACCTTGACCGTCATTCTCATGGTTATTTGAAGGTCAACTTTAGTTTTTCAAATGAAAACCGCTATTTTTGACCTCGGATTCCGAAAGAGCACAAAATTCTACGTTCGGAGAGGTATTCATGTTAGGAGTCAAAGTGATCCCTGAAGGTCATTTCAAGGTCGAATTCTCGCTTGGTGCAGAAAAGCTGGTTAATCATGATATTGCTGTTTAAGTGAAAGAATGCCATAGATCGGTGACTTCTACAATTATATGTAACTAATGCATGAAATGACGCTTTGCATGACCTGACAACTCAAGGGACAAGTCAGTACAGAGTCAAAGATTTATCAATAACTAGACCCCCTCTCCGCGATGCTTACTCGAGCATTTTTCATGCCGCGTATAAGCACCCCCGGAGCCGACGACGAAAACGTGAGGGACATTCCGGCTCCATTTCTTTGGCCCTGAAAAGGTCCCATTTGTGTTCGTGTAGCTCTGAAAAGATCCAACTAATGAAGGTTAGATCGTTCCGTGATCCAGCCAGTTAACGCAAGATTCTGCAGCAGTCCAGCCAATGAAGGCAAGAGAATTACACAATACAAGATAATTGTTCAGTCTGGCCAATTAAAAAAAATCAATAATATTCTAATCATTGTTTTTAGCTCTCTCCGTGCGAACTAAATGCTCAAAGTGAGCACCATTATTTTCCAAGCACAACAGTAACTGACGACAAATATTACGTTGAACATTTCCAAGTGTTTCGGGTGTTATTGCTTTAAGGCTCTTCTTATTCTATCCATCATATTCAATCTTGTTGTTGGAGCTTGGGCATACACAGCATCTTTTACGTATCCCCACAAAAAGAAATCTAGTGGGTTCAGATCTGGTGATCTAGGAGGCCACAAGAATGGCCCATCTCGCCCTATCCATCGATTTGGGAATCGTTGATTCAAAAATGATCGTACGTCATGAGCAATGAGCGAATGCACCATGTTGTTGATACCACAAACGTAGTCGGACTCCAAGTGAAACATTTTCGAGGTATCTTGGCAAATCATTTTCAAGAAATTCTAAGTACATTGGACCATTAATGTTACGTTCAAAAAAACGTGGTCTAATCACTTGACCGTTACAAATGCCAACCCATACGTGGACGCTCCAACGATGTTGATTTAGCACCTCACGATAACAATGTGGATTTTCTGGTGCCCAATAATGGCAATTATGCCTATTGAGACTACCATTGCTGATGAATGTAGCTTCATCACTAAAACAAACAGCTGCTAGCCCGATACCCGGACATCACGCGACCTGACGGACGAGCACCAGTGATGCGGCACGCGACGCGTCACTACATCGAGACGATGCCAGGACCACCAGTCCGTTGACAGAGAGCCAGGGAAAAGTTCAACCTGATGCTACGCCTCGGAACGGCACGGACGTCCAACAGCTCCTGGGCTTCGCCACTCCACATGGCACCGAAGGGCGAGGACGACGAGAGACCATGCGGCGACTACCGGGGTCTCAACGCACGCACGATTCCGGACCGGTATCCAGTACCGCACATCCGAGACTTCGCACAGCGGCTCCGGGCAAGAAGATCTTTACAATCAGATCCCAGTCGCCGAGGACGACATCCCCAAGACGGCCATCACCACGCCGTTCGGACTCTTTGAATTTCCATTCATGAGTTTCGGACTGCGCAACGCGGCGCAGACTTTCCAGCGTTTCGTAGACGAGATGCTACGAGAGCTGGATTTCTGCTACGCGTATATTGATGACATCTTGGTGGCATCGGATGACGAGGAGCAGCACCACCAACACCTGCAGCAGCTGTTCGAGCGCCTGCAGGAATACGGCATTGTCATCAACCCGGCCAAATGCGTTTTCGGGCAGCCAGAGGTAGAGTTCCTGAGCTACACCGTCACCAGCGATGGAATTCGACCGACCGGGAAGAAGGCCGAGGCCATCCGGGGCTATCCACAGCCTCAGACCGCCAAGCAGCTTCGTCGTTTTCTCGGAGCCGTAAACTTCTACCGGGACCTTCTGCCAGACGCGGCGCAGACGCAAGCACCTCTCAACGAGCTCCTCAAGGGCAACGTCAAGGGTAACGCGCCGATAACCTGGAACAACGAAGCGTCCACGGCTTTCGAGAAGACGAAGTCCGACCTCGAGCGAGCGACTCTTCTGGCACATCCGAAGGTAGGCGCCGACCTAGCGTTGGTCTGCGACGCATCGGACATCGCGGTCGGCGCCGCACTTGAACAGAAGATCGACGGACGGTGGGAGCCGCTGGGTTTCTTTTCGAAGAAATTGAGCCCAGCACAGACCCGCTACAGTGCTTTTGATCGCGAGTTACTCGCCATCTACTTAGCGATCAAGCACTTTCGTCACATGGTCGAGGCTCGAGAATTCACCATTTTCACCGACCAGAAACCTCTGATTTTTGCATTTAAGCAGAAACCGGAGAAGGCGACACCTAGACAGGCACGGCACCTCGACTTCATCGGGCAGTATTCCACGGACATCCGGCACATCTCCGGTATAGACAACGTCGTGGCGGACGCGCTGTCCCGCATCGAGAGCATCGCAACACCGATCGATTACGCCAGGCTAGCCGAAGCACAGCGAGATGACGCCGAACTACGGCAGCTGAAAACCTCAGGCACTGACTTGCAGCTGAAACTCGTAGAGATACCCGGAGCGGACGCCCGAGTACTCTGCGACGTTTCTTCGAATACCGCTCGGCCTTTCCTCACCAAGACTTTCCGGAGGGCAGCATTCGAGGCAGTGCATGACCTCGCACACCCCGGAATCAAGGCCACGGTCAAGCTAGTGAAGCAGCGTTACGTCTGGCCATCCATCAAGGCCGACTGCCGAGCTTGGGAGCAGGCGTGCATCCAGTGTCAGCGCTCCAAGGTCTCTCGGCACGTCACATCGCCGGTCGGCGATTTTCAGCCACCGTCGGCAAGATTCGAGCACGTGCACGTGGACATCATCATCCTGCCAACGTCGGAGGGCCAGCGATATTGCCTGACATGCGTGGATCGGTACACGCGCTGGCCAGAGGCTTTGCCGATGCCGGACCAGGAAGCAGAGACCGTCGCACGCGCATTCTACGCAGGTTGGATCTGTCGATTCGGCACACCGCTGCGCATCACCACCGACCACGGACGACAGTTCGAATCGCATCTGTTCAAGTCGCTTAGTCGACTGACAGGTACGACTCACCTCCGCACGACTGCGTACCATCCACAGGCCAATGGCATGGTGGAACGTCTCCACCGGCAGCTCAAAGCAGCAATCCGCTGTCACCAGGACGACCAGTGGACGCGCATTCTGCCCACCGACCTACTGGGCATCCGGGCAGTGTGGAAGGAGGACCTGCAGGCAACCGCAGCAGAACTCGTGTACGGAGAGCCGTTGCGGCTACCTGGCGAGTTCCTGACCACCAACGAGCGCCAGAACGAGGATCAAGCGGCCTTCATCAACGAGTTACGCCGCCACCTCCAGCAAATACGGCCCGCAGACGTCACACGCCACGGCGCAAAGAAGACGTTTATTTTCAAACAGCTGGCAACGTCAAAATGCGTTTTCATTCGGCACGACGCCGTGAAAAACTCGCTGGAAATGCCGTATGACGGACCGTATACAGTCATCAGCCGCAACGACAAAACTTTCGCCGTAAACATCCGCGGCAAAGACGTCACGGTTACCGTAGACCGTTTAAAGCCGGCGTACATCCTGTCGGAGGACCAGGCAGACGACGAACTACCAGTCCCGAGGATACAACAGCAGCCGCCGCGGAATAATCCACCAGCGAACCAGCCGATCCAGCCCACGGTCATCCAGAACGAGAGGAAGCCGGACGAACCAGCAGCTCGTCGATCCGGCCGAAAAGTTCGATTCGCGGAACGCTACCAAGCGGGCTTCAATTAATTTAATTATATTATTTCGTTTTTTCTCAGTATTATATTAACTATATTGCAAAAGTAGGTTAATCACACATCGACACATTTTTTCTATCATTCACACACATATATATATTGTAACACACATAACTTCACACGAACATCACTGTACAGAATTGTAAATATTAGGTTAAATTCTACTGTATCGTGATTTCATCACTGGCAAGGGGGTACTGTGGTGGCCACACAGCACCCACTCGCACACACGCACACGCACTCACGCACACACGTACGCACCTCACACGTACGCGCACGCAAAGACTACAGCGTTCGTGCCTCGAACGACGCGGCCCGGATTAGAAAGCGGTTTTTCCGGTCCGGCCGAGCGCATCTGGACAATTAAGTCCTCCGCATCGAGGAGGCCGTAAAACGCTCGGGCCCGCGCTCGAACCCTTTTTTTGCGGTCCTCCGTATCTCGATGCGGGCGGCTAAAGCTCGCCGGCACGGAAATTCTCGACGCAATAAAACGATAAACGCCGGCCGCTTGGGCCAGCTGCCCTCGCCACCGACGCGCTGTCCGGACCACGCGCGCTCCGTCCCTGCCAATCCGATCCGTGATCGGTACAGGAGGCGGAACGGTCGAGACCCTCGACGATCGACGCTGGAGGCGACCAACAACAGTCCACCTAGAGACACGACACGAGTCGCATCACTCTAGAACATTCTGTCACGCGACTACAACAACGAATAAACGCAATCTCACACATCAAGTTCCGCGTTAGTTTCAACTTATTTCTTTTCACGTTTTCCTTCATTCTCCCGCGCTTACCATCACTCCCAAAGGCGTATAATTTGCCATTTTACTGACAAGAATTTTATTAGATTAGTTAATGCTCGTTT
>QLSS01000128.1:124230-138635 GCA_024372645.1 Trichomalopsis sarcophagae
TTAGTTTCAACTTATTTCTTTTCACGTTTTCCTTCATTCTCCCGCGCTTACCATCACTCCCAAAGGCGTATAATTTGCCATTTTACTGACAAGAATTTTATTAGATTAGTTAATGCTCGTTTACAGATATTCAAAAAAAAAATGCGTAACGCTTCCAGACTGACTGCAAAAAATTATGATTCACTTTAAAGCAAATCAAGAATATGACACTACATCAACTTTAACTTTAAGTTCCTACCGCATCAAAAATCCAGTCCGATGGAAACCATGAGAACTTACTGAAGTCATTTTTTTTTTGTATGNATATTAATATTATCTTAATCTCAGTCTTTTATTTATCCACTATAACAACAACAGATATTCAAAAAAAAAATGCGTAACGCTTCCAGACTGACTGCAAAAAATTATGATTCACTTTAAAGCAAATCAAGAATATAACACTACATCGACTTTAACTAATTTCCTACCGCATCAAAAATCCAGTCCGATGGAAACCATGAGAACTTACTGAAGTCATTTTTTTCTTGTATGAAGTATGCTTATTAAAGACAGTTTCAGGTATACGTATCAAAATATGTATTGCTCTCGAAACCAAATCCGACGGCAGTCGACGATTACGTTTTAATACAGCCAATCTAACTTTACTTAAACAAAAGTGCTAGAAAATTACTTATGACGACCGGTTACTAGGGGTACTAGGGTACCTTCATTTTGGCCTTCCCTACAGAATGGTGTAGTTGATTATCAATTTTAAGGTTAGCTTTCGTCCTTCGCTGATATCTGGAAAACCATGATACACATGGAAAAAGTAAAATCTGTTGCAGATACGTGTCAATGCTCTCTATCGATCTGTGCAGTCTAAATATAAAAAGTTTTGTTTTTAAGGTTAAGAAATCGGTTTCTGTTTGTACATCAAAAACTAGTGGGTTTGGTGACGAAAAGAACAAATGTTTGACGGATATAATTACTCCATTGGCTAGCTCTTTTCAGAGCTACACGAACACAAATTGGCCCTTTTCAGAGCCAAAGAGATGGATCTGGAAAGCCCCCCACGTTCTCGACGTCGGCTGTACAGACTTGTCCCTCGAGTGGCCGGGTCATGCAAAGCGTTATTTCATGCATTAGTTACATATGATTGTCGAAGTCACCGATCTATGGCATTCTTTCACTCAAATAGCAATATCATGATTAACCAGCTTATCTGCACCAAGAGGGAATTCGACCTTGAAATGACCTTCAGGGATCACTTTGACCCCTAACATGAATACCTATCCGAACGTAAAATTTTGTGCTCTTTCGGAATCCGAGGTCAAAATTAGCGGTTTTCATCTGAAAAACTAAAGTTGACCTTTAAATAACCTGGAGAATTTAGGTCAAGGTCATGGCTAAGGTCATGGCTGAATCAGCCCTTTGATACCTACCAAATTTTATTTAAAACATTTTTTAAATGACTTAATTTTTTGAGTTATTCAGCTGTGTAAGTTAAAATAGGACACCCTGTATATGATGGCTTTAACTACACACACACGCACGCACACAGACATACACACACATCGCATCTACTGTGCCTTTTCCCTCTCTGAATCCTATCTGTGTGTCGTCGAGTACCTTCTTCTCTTCCAGTTCTAATCTCAACTTTCTTTCTATTATATTTGCATATATCTTGTATCCCGTGTCCATCAGTGTTATCCCTCTATAGTTTTCCGCTTTATCCCTATCTCCTTTTTTGTGTATCGGTGCAATTAGCCCCGTGTTCCATTCCTCTGGTAAACCGTTTCCCTTCTAAAAATCATTTAGAATTTTGTATAAGAATCCCTCAACTATGTCTCCTTTAAATAATCAAGCTGCATTATGTACATCGTCTTCTCCTACTGCCTTCTTCTTTTTTAGTTTCCTAATTGACTCCTTAATCTCTTCCCGTGAGATCTCTTCTTCTTGTGCACTTTCTTTATCCTGATTCTCCATTTCCTCGATTATTTGTTCTCTTGCTCTTTCCCTATCTCCCTCCCCTTCTTCTCCTCTTTTGTCCGTAATTCTTTCAGCCAGTAATTTCATAAATTGTTCTTCCCATTCTCTTTTTTTAATTTTCTTACTGAGCTTTTCCCTTCCTTTCCTCCTTTTTTTTATTTACTGCGTCCCAGAAGCCTTGTCCTCCCTTTTCTTTCTGTAGTTCTTTTATTATCTTTTCGTCCTCCTCTTTCTTTTTCTTCTCTAACAGTAGTCTGTACTTGCTTCTTTATCCTACCATCCTTTATCTTTGCTTCTATTTTTTTTTCTTTTCTTTACCGCATTTTTGACTATTTTTTTTAAATCCTTCTAGTCCTTCGACTTCTATGCTTTCCCTATCCAGTCTCTGTACTTTATTTGACCATTCTGTTGTGAGTTCTTCTTCTTCTTCTATTATCCTTTTCCTCATTTTCAATCGATTTCCATTTCCCTCCTATCGACATCTTTTCTATCGTTTCTCTTCCTTCCTCATTTGTTATCTATCGTTGAGCAGCTGTTTCCTCCAAGATAGGTCCATTCTCCTTTCATATCTCCTTCTATGCTTCCGTTTACTATGTACATCCCTGTTTTCTCTAGTTTCTCTACCATATATTTTCCTTCATTGTTTATGCATTTATATTTTGAATTTCTGTACCCTCCGTTTTCTTCTATTGTAAGGTTCCCCCCCCCCCTTTTTTCTGCTATTCTCGTATTAAAGTCTTCTCCTATTATTATTATCTTTCCTTGTTTCTCCTCCTCACAGATCTTTTCTATCTCTTCCCAGTTTTTTGTTTCTTCTTTTATATATACCACTCCCATTCTTATCTTTTCCATTCCTTTCTCTATTTTTGCTGCTTTCATTCCAAAACCATTCTGTTTCCTATTCTGAACTTGTTATACCCTATCTTTACCTTTTATCCCGGTTTTGCCACTTCTCTGCTTTTTTTATCACGACTTCTTTGTTTCTTCTCTTCTTCCATGTATGGTCATGGTCTATGTATATGTCTTCCCCTGCTAGTCTTTTCTTGTTTTCCATCACTATATACTTTTCTGCTTTGGATTCTAGCTTTTATTATATTTTTGGGGTTTTTCCTCTAATTATCTAGCATTTTCTGACTTCTACCTCAGTTCCCAGTTTTGTTTTTATCAACAGCTTTACTTCTTCTGTCATTACCCTGTACTCCGTTTCCAGCCCACTTATCACTATGTTGTTCTTTATTTTTTCTCTTTCTTCCTTTTCTGCCATTCAGTCCAGCTGTTTTCTTCTTCTTTCCTCTTCTATCTCTTCCCTGTTTCCTGCATGTCCGTTGTTGTTTTTGTCCTTTTTTCCTTCCTTTTCTTTCACCCCTTTAACCACTTTTTTCAGGTTTTCTACTCTTGTTTCCCATTCTTCTGCAATTTCTGTTCCTCCTGTTCCCTCAGTTCTTTTCTGTTTCTTTTTCAATCGTTCTATTTCCTCTATTATCTATTTCCTTGCTTATTTCTCTTCCTCTTTATTTTTAGGCACGAATGCGACACGGAAGTGCCTTATAGTTTTGTCATCAAAAAATGTGTGAGATGCGATATCTCACGCAATCTTCGACCGATCGTGCTGAAATTTTGGGAGAAAGCTTCTCTTGCACAAACCTAAAGACTAATTTTATCCCGATCGTCTACGTTTTTTAAAAATGCGGGCACAATTTGTTTAATTTTTGCGTGTTTTTTTAATAAAAATTTTGGTGTTACACGATAATCTTTCAGAAACTTTTATCAATCGGGCTAAAAATGTATATGCTAACTCCCTACGTAATAGTAATGTGCCAAATTTATTTTAGGCTTGATCCTGCATGTGTACGAGGAATGCGGTCACATCCAAAAACCGCTAAAAGTGTTTTTTGGCTCTAACTCGAATACTATACATTCTAAAAAAAAAGTTATATAGAAAAATTGTAGATCTCGAATAAATACAACATTTTTCTATTTACACTTAAGCGTGAAAATGCTTTTAATTCAAGTTCACAGGTCAAAATCGATTTTTTTATTGCAATAAACCAGTATTCATCATAAAACTTTGAGGCTACACATTATACATAAAAACCTTAAATGTAAAAGTTGTAGATATTTTAAAAATACAACTTTTTAATGTGACATTTTTTCAAAACGCTTATACATAAACAACAACCCTAGAAAGGATTTTTAGTACGTATAATTAAATAACAATTCCGGTGTGATACCCCCTATCTGGCCCAAAAGCTTTAATTGACTGCCTGACGCATGCGCGAAGCGCTAACATCAGAGAATATCAAGGCGAGTGCGAAGCGCGAGCGTCGTTGGATCAACCGAGCGCGGAGCACGAGCACTAGGGGCCGTGCCTTATCTTTTTTATCCAGCTTCCCTTCTTTTCCGTCTGTTGCCTTGCTTATGTCTGGTGTGCTTGGTAGTGTTCTTATAATCAGCTTACTTTTCTTAAAGGCCATTTTTTTCTCTTTTTTCCGCTTTCTTCTCTTTTTTTTTCTTATTTTTCTCCGGAATGTCCTTCCCTTTAATTTTTTCGCTTTTGTCTTCCGCTTCTGTCCTTTTTCTTTTTGCCACTAACCTCATCCTGATAGTTTGATTACACTTTGCGCTTTCCTATCTAATTGTAGTTTGGTTCCTTTTCCCCTTCCCTTTCTGCCCTCCTTTTTAGTTTTTCCTGTGGATTTACTTTCTAAATTCATTGCTTGTTTAGGCGTATACCATTTCGTTGATCCACTTCTGTCTTCCTCTGTTGCTGTTACCGGTTCCCCCTCAAGATGTGTTCCAAAAATCACCTCGTAAATACTTTTTATTTTCTCTGTATCTGTTTCTGGTGATTTTCCTAGGGACTTCTTATTCATGCTCTCTTTCCACCCCTTCGCTCCCCCTCTCCCACTCTATCTCTCACTCCCTCTCTCTTTCACAATCAGTCTCTATTTTCTTCTATTCTAACCTTTCTTACTCCATTCTTATTTCTCTCTTTCCTGTCTTTTCTTATTTCTAGATTACTTAATTTTATTATTCCATATTTTATTTTATTTCTGACCTTTATACTACTAATCACCTGCATAAAGCTCAATCAGAAAAAAATGCGTTCGCTCACTACGACAGCCTCGCTTTTTTCCTATTAAATTATAGTATTACTATACTATAGTTATTCAAGGTTATACAATTATAATATGTGTACATATATTTACAATCCATACTTGTGTCATAGCTATACTAATACTTATGAATACTAAGCTCTTGATGTCTACATGAATCTTCATGCTGAGTAAACGTCTAGGTCACCGAGAATTCTAAAAAATTCTGCCCAACTCTTCTTTATAGTGAAAATCTCAGTCTCATCGGGCGTTATGTGGTTGACAGCGTCTAACTGCAAGTTCTACTCATAAACACCAACAGCTAACCATTCGCTTACGTTCCTACCATGGTTATCGCTATTTTTATTTTCGCTATTAGTATGTGGCTTTCCGGCAAAACGACTCAAGTCACATCTTTGTTTTCAAGAAATTATTATAAACTGCTTTATAAGTCAATACCCTAAGCAAAACAAGGTAGATGTCTTTATGTAATGTATTAAATGACTTTACGTTAAGTGTTTATGCAGGGGACATATTTTCCGTGCTCTTGCTTAAACATCTTGATAACAAATGAAACCAGAGAGGATTATACTATTTAATAATAATGTGGATTTATTACATTATATATAACTTTTGTACCACCCGTCGTGTACACCATGTGCACTCAGCGACGGCTCGATTGCAAGAGAGCGATACGAGAGAGCGTCGTATAGTCTCGACACCGCTAGTGGTCATGAAACTTACACGCATACCGCGAGAGGGGATTCTCACATGTGTGCGTCCCCTCACACACTCATTAGTGCGCTCGATCATTCTAGCGCGTTATACTTTATAGTATAGTCGGAATTTTGCATATAGGACAAATTATATTTAAACTTATCTTCGTGTTAAGACACTTCGATTGATGAAAGATCTAGTTGATATTACAAACCCTGCACCAACTGCGTATACTTGGTACGAACTGGATCTTCTGATTCAACTTAAGTGTTCAAACTTTTTAGATATGCTTAATTACATGCAAATGGCTTGTATGGTAAGTTTCAAGTTTTTACAATGCATATTTTTTGAAAAGTTAAGTTTTTATGAAAACGATATGACTAAAAATAGCAAATCTTAATTTTGGTGTATAGTTTACACTTGAAATTTGATATAAAAGCTTATGCAATGTATTTTAACATATTTCTAAAGATTGATGATTTAGCGATGACTGGAAGAGCAATATAAATATATATATATATATATATATATATATATATATATATATATATGGATCATTCCTATAAATTTCGTCGTTACGACGTTATAACGAGAAGATCCCTATTTTTTGGCTTAAAAATATTGATTAGGTAACCCTGTGCAAATGTTTGAAAATAGCCATTTTTTCACGATTTTCGAAAATTCAATAATTTATCACGGGAGCTAGGGGGCACCTAGAGGGCTAAAAATTTAGAAAATTTTTTTTTTTAATGTAGCCATTTTTTCTAATGTACTCTAACATACAAAATCGGCGGGCTGATTGGGCGACCCCCCCCCCCCCCCCCCCACCGACACCCATTTGACGAAATTTATAGGAATGACCCATATATATGTGCGGGTGGTTCACTGTGAAATCGATGATATGAAAATTTTTATTTTTGTCGAACTGTATATTGTACCCGGGCCTGTGCCTAGAACTATTTCAACATACGTATCAACCTCCAAAAAATTCACTAGCAGCATGGCTCATAACTACACGCCCAGCACTGCCCTGTCGATATGTGCGCCCGGCCGAGTGATGGCCAATCATGCGCAGTGAATTAGGCTGAGCCAAGGCGCGGATGAAAATTTTTGAATTTTGTAGGTCATGTACAGTATGGGCGGCAAAACATATTTCATTTAAAATCATAGCTGTTGATAGACTTCGATTAAATATCGAGTCTAGATGATGGACGAGATTTGACTTATGCAATTTTTAGTCAAAGAAACTTTAAAAAACTCAATTTATGTGAAAGTGATGTATCGTATAAACTTGAAACTTGATATTCAAGCCATTTAAATGTAATTAAGTACTTTTATAAAGTTTGAACACATAAGTTGAACCAGAAGATCCAGTTCGTCCTATTGAGATCCATTATTGAGATTTGTTATATTTGGTGATAGTAATTTTTGGAGTTTGTGTAAAAACATGTGGGAAGTGTGTTTTCCTGCATTTTAAGTCGGAAAATGGTGTTTTTGGGAAATGTCCGTACGGATGCACGCGTGTGTGTGTGTGCGTATGTAGACGCCTGTATCTCAGCTTCTACTCAGTGGATTTTAACCCACCAAGTCTCATTTTTTTTGTGTTTACTACAACTTTGTGGGAAAAGAGTTCGTTTTTACATTTTGTGTACACGTTTTTTTTATAGTGATTTTTCAGTTTTAATATTTCAGATTTTCTAATGAAGTTATTGAAAAAAAAAAAAAAATTAAAGTAAATCGCTTCATATGTACCCGAAAGAGAATAAAATTCTTTATCATTTGACAGCGGAAATTTGATATTATCGTTCGTCATTCTTCTAATTTCCACCATAAAGAGCAATTTTTTAAAATTGTTTTAACTTGAAAGATATCAGCAGAGGCGCTATATATTCTTAGCTTAACCGCGCCTCACGCAGCGGAGGAAAAGTGACAAAAGGCGACTGTTGAATTTGCACATCCACACCTCACGGTAGTTTGAACTAACGCCAAATTCAGACATATTATTGGATTAAAAAGAATATTTAAACAACATGAGTGTAAAGAAATTAGAATTCAAAACTTTTGGAAACTCATAATTGAAAACTTTAATTTTTTAAACGGATTATGGTTAAACCGACATAAACAAGTTAAGCTTGAGCATAAATAAAATAAAATTAAATTAACAAGCCACCCCAGGCTCCCGATAAATATATGCTACTTTCAGTTTTTCTATAGCAACGATGAACGTGGTGGGGCGGTCTACGTTGTTGCTTAGTATTTTTATGCACTTGGGTTCGAGTTCGAGCCTCGGCAAATCTCTTTCTTTTTTTCTATTTGCTAATAAACTGTTTATAATAAGTAATAACAATCAGAAATATATATTATTATGTTGTTAGTACGTGGGGGACCCGAGTGCGTAAGAATATTAAGCAACAACGTAGACCGCTCCGCCACGATCGTTGTTGGTGCAAGAAAACTGAAAGTAGCATATGTTTATCGGGAGGCTGGGGTGGCTTGTTAGTTAAATATAGATATGTTAAATCTTAAACTCAATTTTATCGCATTGGTTTAACCATAACCCGCCTGAAAAATAAAAATTTATAATTATGAGGTTTAATTTTATAAAGACGATCATGGCCACTGACATTAAGGGCTTAGAGTTTATTGGTGATTGTTCATAAATATTCATTGTTTATTAATCAAATTAACCACTTAAGCGCGAATCCTTGACAGTTTACGCTATTTATGTCATTTCTCCTATATGTATACTCTGCCACGCCTCTTCTGTTGTAGATAGTTGCATGCTCCTTTTTGCAACCTTCACGTCGATATTTATGGCTTGTTTAATCACTTGCACGGCGTCTCTTTCTCTCTGCAATGAACATCGTGGCGACATTTGCTGCATCGTGGGAGAATCTTCAAGGCGACTTCACACTGATCGAGGTCGATACTTTCACGCTCTCTCCACTAACGCTCCATCGAGCCGTAAGAGTCACAACACCTACTCTTTCACCCAGTCGATAACTTATTATCATCCTACAAATATCTGCCTTACCGATTACCAGTAAGTTATCGACAAAAAATGAGTGCAAACGGCGAGAAGAGGGTGGAAGTGCCTTTTCAGTCATGCTGCAGCTGTAAACAACCTATACAGCACAACGACTTTAAGTAGTGTGAATTCTGTGGTCCTCACTACCACATTAGGTGCCAGAACACCGTTAACATCAAAACCATCGTGGTGAACGACAGGCAGTTTATAGACAGTCCCTCATGTGCAGACAACAGCAACGCCAAGGGTGCCAAAGTGAGGACAAAATCCACCTCTGCCACAACATCAGCAACGGGAGTAGCTGCAACAAAAACAGCATCCAAGAATAATCTCAAGCAAGGCTGCCAAACGTTCGTCATGAAAGGGAGATTATTCATGCGTTGTAACGACGACAGCGAGCGTGCTACAGTCATCAATATCGACGCCAAGCTGGAAACTTTTTAGCTCGGTTTCCGCCTGCTGCCAACGTCGTTCAACACTATGGCTACAGCATATACACATCATTCCACCACGCCTACCATCAAGCTCATCAAAACCATCGTGGTGTGAGACCGTATAAGACCGTGTAAGACCGCCACGTCTTCGTCTGATTCTAAGGTATCACTGTCTGAAGATCTACGAGTTTGTCAATTTAATGTGAACTCGCTTACAGGTCACATTGAGATGATCAGACTTTTCTTATCCACTCGCTCTCCATTCCACGTAATAGCTGTTACTGAGATCTGGTTAAGCGACAAGGTAGCGTCCATTCCTTCTCTGGACGACTACCTACTGTACAGACGCGACAGAAACAGAAACGGAGGAGGTGTGGCCCTCTACATACACAAATTTCTTACAGTTAGTGTTATCTCATCATCTGACGGTGAAATGTCAGGTAAGCCAGGCAAGCCTGAATATCTCTTCTGTGAAGTATCGGCTAAGGGAGTCTCTCCTATTTTCGTGGGGGTTGTGTATCGTCCGCCTCGTGCTCCATTCATCCAAGGCTCTAACTTCATTAACCAACTAACAACCCACATGCACAACTATTCCACGAAAGTTATAATGGGAGACTTCAACTCTGATTAACTTTCCTCATCTGAAGATGCCAAGCTCATCAAGGCCTTCATTGATGAAAATTCCCTTTCATCAGTTCTCTATAGTGCCACGCACCACAAACAGGGTTCCGATACCTGGCTTGACCTGTGTCTGATCGACGAGCAGGATCGCTTGCTGTCATACTGGAAAACAGACTCACCGTTCATCAACGGACACGACCTTACCACGGCCACTCTCGACATACAGATTCCACGATACGTACCTAACACATACTCTTATAGAAACTTTAAAGAAATCAGTGCCGAGAAGCTAAGGCACTTTCTTAGCGCATGTTACTGGTCATCCCTCACCACTTCATCACTCGACGAATGCATATCTATACTTAACACTAACCTCACTAGTGCCATCAACCATCTCGCCCCATTACGGACTGTGGCACCAAGAAGAAGGCGTCACCCGTGGTTCACCACGGCTCTTCGTGATCTTGTATCCGAGAGAGATAGACTTTACAGGCATTTCAGGTACTCCAGGCTCGATTCGGATCTCCGCATATATAGACTAGCTAGATGCAATGCTCACAAACAAGTCGAGAAAGCCAGGCTGAATTACTATTATTCACGCCTGTCAACCTTGACTGATGTTGCCGAGATCTGGGGAGAGCTAGAAAAACATGGAATTTCTGACACTAAGGCCCCTTTATCATCTCGCTATAGCACAGGTGAACTCAAGAGGCATTTCAGTTAGCTCCTGCTGTTGAGGATTATCTTCTCACCCTAGAAACTCTTGACCTCCCGGAGCATTTCGAGTTCAGCACCATGACGGAATCGGATGTGTTGGCTGCAGTATCGCACTTCGACACTCAGGCCAGGGAAAGCGACGGAATCCCACAGGCTGTCATTTCAAAGCCATTGCCAGTTCTCGCTCCTCTACTAAGTCACATTTTCAACCTGTGTCTGAGAGAATCCTGCTTCCCATCCGCCAGGAAATTATCGCTTGTGCGTGAACTCATCAAAGTGAGTTCACCAAAAGCCCTGACTGACTACCGTCTGATTTCACTTCTCTGCTTTTTTTCCAAGGCCCTGGAGTGGCTGGTGCACAGGCAAGTCTCACAATACCTTGAATCCAGACTCTTACTAGATAACTTCCAAACAGGCTTCCGCAATAGTCACAGCACTCAGTCTGGTCTGATTAAGCTAACTGATGATGCCAGGATCGGGATAAACGAAAAGAAAGTGACACTTCTCCTTCTCTTTGATTTCAGCAAGGCGATTGACACTGTATGTCACGTCCAGCTCCTGAGAAAGCTATCTACCTTTGGCTTCTCTTAGCAGGTCATCCGCTGGTTTACCTCTTATCTCACTAAGAGAGAGCAGGCAGTCGTTGGTGACAATAGCGAGCGCTCCTCTCTGCAGCGTCCTAACATCGGCGTTTAGGTCCCTTGATGTTCGCATTGTACATTAACGACATCGGTTTCTGCCTTGGTTCCGATGTTTCCCATCTTATCTATGCAGATGATTTGCAAATTTACAGCCAATGCCATCTCGAAAAGCTCGACTCTTTATCAAACAAGATGAGTGCTAATGCTGAGAGGATAATGGGCTGGACTGCGCAAAATAGGCTTAAACTCAATGTTAGTAAAACCAAAGCAATTGTCCTGTGCTCTTCCTACTACATAAATGTACTTCCCTTAACAGCTAATGCTTTCATTGATATCGGGGGTGTCTAGGTTAGCTTTGAATCCTCTGTGCGTAATCTGGGATTGGTGCTTAACTCTAAACTCACATGGCGTGCTCACTCGCTAATGTACAGGCTCTACTTTTTTAGAAAGAGTACCAATCTCAGATTGCGCAAACATCTTGTGCAAGCACTCCTATTTCCAATCATCGATTACTATTCTCTTGTATACTGTGACCTGTCGGAGGAACTCGACTTAAAACTACAGAAACTCGAAACTATGAGCACATCTCCCCTCTAATCTCTGATGGCAATATGTAAGCCTATTTATAATAGTGTGATTGCACAATAGAAAAATACATAATCTAAATAAATATAATAAATGAATAAGGAATTTAATAATAAATAAAAAGTTTACAAATTTTCTTTTCATGACAATGACATACCATCAACTATATATAATAATATAATATAAACAATTATAGCTATGCAAGATAAAGAGAAAGAGAATTATAATTGATTATGTATATGTAATTGATTCGAAATAATTTTATGTATTAAACAAAAAAGTACAAAAACTTTATAAAATTATATATGAAGTCAAAGCAGTTTAATTATTAAAGCGATACATAATGTTAAAGAAAGCTACGTGCCAAAGAATTAGCAGCGGTTCTTATAGTGCAAAAGTTCCTGTAAGGGTTCCAGAATAGCAAAGACCCTGTATTTTTGGCTAAAAATGAAGATATCCATAAATTTGTGCTAAAATGATTAGAATGCATGTTTAAAGCCTGTGGCAAAGCTTATGAATTGCTTAGAGCATTCCTACAAAAATCACAAAGGTAAAGAAAATCAAAATAATTTATTGAATCAAGTTTTATGATTTTTTTAGCGATGATCCAAACAATTCCTAAGCTTTGCCTCGGGCTTTATATATGAATTTGAATCATATTTAGCACAAATTTATGGATATATTTATTTTTAGCCAAAGATACAGGGTCTCTGTCATTCTGGGACCCATACAGGAACTTTTGCGCTATAAAAAGGTATCTCCATGAATTTGTTGGTGGTCGTAGTCCGGATTGAATTCTTATTTTCACCTATATTAAGGTTTAAATGGCTTATAAGATAAGTATAACACACACCCACACGCGCGCACACGCACACATACGCACACACACACACACACACACACACATATATATATATATATATATATATATATATTGTAACGAGTTGAGCACCACAGCCAACTCGTAGCGGTATGAGTACCGCTGCGCAGCGCCGAAACAGCGTAGAGTCGCACGCGCGATAATAAACACGTGCGAATTCGGCAGTAGGCATGAGAGAGATAGAGAGAGAGCGAGCGCGCGGGCTAATCCTTCAGTTGTGCGCTCAGATAGCTCTCGGCCTTCGGAAGGTAAACACAGGACTTCACTCGTACAATTCGGAAACTTTCAAGATATCGTGTGCTGTGCTGTGCTGTCTCCAGCGGATCAAGTTGTACCTAGCTTGTGAGTGTGACGCGGAATACGGAGATTCTGATCCCCCTGCCTAGCGTTCCAACGTAGTGGCCAAGTCTCGCAGCCTGTCCGAGATTAGGGGCGTCGTCGACGAGAAAGAAGGTTTGTGTAACGCGCAATGCATGAGAGGGAGTGTATGTGCGAGGGTGATCCGGCGTGCGCGATCTTCACGGCGACATAATCGTGGGAGCGCGATTATTCCAGCGTCGCGGAAAGTCGCAAAGTTGCAGGCGACTCGCGTATTATTATTATTCTTTTAGATTTGTAAACTCACGGTTTTGACGCGATAGTGAAATATAACTTTGTCTTATTATTTTACGTACTTGTTGGTCATTTCTAATCCTCGCTCGTTTACTTCCGAGTCCTGTTCCTTCTTGAGAATACCGCCGCCTCCGCGGGCGATGTTTATTAGTAATTATCTAACGCAGTTGAGTAGCCGAGCACGCGCCAGGCGGCGCGTAGACCTAGCAAAACAGAAGCAGCTGAGACAGCTGCACGAAACGGAGGTGTTAGGAGGAGTAAGGGAGTCCTTCGCCGCATCGAGGGAACGCGATTAAGTCGTTTAGCGCGTTATTCGTTGATCGAATTTACACCCCGGTACATTGGCGCCCAACGTGGGGCGCCATGTAACGGGGTGAGACTTGAATTGAAAGGAGAAAATCATAAAAGGAGAGACGCCAGGACCGAGAATCGATTCGGCGTTCCTGAGATTTCTAGGCGTGCGTGCTACCACTTGAGCCAACGCCGCCCTATTTCGTCACTCTCTATCCTGCCTCAATTACCGGCGTGGCAAGAAACATTGTTCCGCGGGCGCGAGCGCGTGTGTGTGTATGTGAGTGTGCGTGTGTGTGTACTTGTGTATGCGTGTGTGCATGAGTGTGTGTTTGTTATACATATCCAAAATAATCAATAAAAAAATTGATTTTCTTAAAGTTATAAGTAAGATACCCTTAAACGCTAAAGAGGTTGGCCTGATCAGAAAACTAACCAAATTTTCTATAAATATACAAAAGTTAACAGTAAACTTACCTATGGAGATACTGACTTCTGCAATACATGCATTTAATTTTTCGAGAATATAAAGAATTGTTTGAATCCATTTATTAACTGCTTCGTTATTTTTTGTAGGGTTGCTAAAATTTAAATAACTATGCCATGATTCATTAAAGCAAGCTTCAGACCAAACGTAGCATTCCTAAAAAGAAATTATACTTTCGCAATTAATGCAGTTATTCACTAAGGTATAAACCAAAAACTTTATGTCAAAAAAGTATATATATATATATATATGTAAGACCAACTCAAGGAAATTCACTGGAGGGGAGTTTTGGGTTAGAAATCAACACTTGTATGATGTAGTATAAACAA
>QLSS01000128.1:158055-171323 GCA_024372645.1 Trichomalopsis sarcophagae
ATATATATATATATATATATATATATATATATATATATATATATATACATGGTGATGAGTATGATAATATAAAGTAACAGTGCAAGCGTTTATTATAGTTAGAGCGAAAATAAGTCATATTTCCTCTAGATTTAAGGTTACCCAGAGGGATAAAATATCAAATATACGTATATATACATATAAATATGTTCAGTGATGGCTTAGAATATAGTATATTAAACATATATAGTCATTGTACAAGTATTTGATAGAGGCAAGTGTAAAAAGTTTAGTTTTTCAAGAATTTAGTATGGGTATAGTGAAGAAATGTCAGTTTATTATGTATGTAATTCATTATGTATATTAAACGTACTATGTAGAATATAGTCTATTTAATATACATAATGAATTTGACTAAAAAACGTTGTTTTGAACAAGTATGTTGTGTAATATAAGGTCACTTTTTATGAACATCAGGTCGTACGCTCGGACGGGAAGTCACTTTTTTGGAGAATGAGGCTTCGCTACTAGAAAGACTTTTTTCAATTGGGTTTTTAAATACAGTTAATTTGTTTAGAATTTTATTTTCTACAAAATAGCCAGAATACTTTTATGAAAAAACCTTTTTGTAAAAAATAGCTCAGAAAGAAATAAAAGAAAAAACACATTTTCGGTCAAATCCAATAGGCATTCGCTCTGGGTATAAGACGTTTCTTCGAAACTCGTTATACGGTGCGAGTGCCTAAAAACTACGTTTATAACCAGACTTTACGAAAAAACTGTAAAAGTTAATAATTCTATGGTTGTTCCGTATAATTCAACTCTTCTAAAAAATTACAATTGCCATATTAATGTTGAATACTGTGCATCTATTATGAGTATAAAATTATATAAATTAAATTTATATACGTTTTTACATAAAGGACACGATCAAGCTTATATTAAAATGAATAAAAATAACGACAACACGATAATATATGATAAACTCACGAATATTATAGGAAGATTAATTTGTGTGATTCCTAACGAACGTAAGTTATGTTATGTCCTAAACTTATGAGAGTTGTCACCGGACAGTAACTTTACGGGTTGATTTGCTTTATAAGCACAGATGACGACAAAGCTTCAGAATGCAGAGTCTTAGCGCCATCGGTGCCTGACTACCTTCGCGATCTAAAAAAGAACAGCATCTAGTAGCCAGCAGATAGTCAAAGATATTAAGCTTCAAAATTTTGTTTCTCACCCTGCATACTTTGCATAATTAAAAACTGCATCGCTTATATCTCTAGCGTCCTCACAATGGCGGATGAGTTAAGTAATTTTAACTTGAACGTGTGGGTACATGGCAATTGGCGTTCGCGGCTACGTCAAACATACTGCCATCTCGCGTCTGTATTTGGAAGCGGCGGCAGCAACGCCCGAGGTGCGGTGCGTATACAGCTGCTCTTCGGTACTCGAAGCCATCGAAGGTATGATCTTAGAATATACGGAGGACATACCGGGGGTATACCGGAGGTATACCAGGGGTATACGAGGGGTATACCGGACGTACCCGAGGGTATACTTAGGATAATCGAAGATATACCGAAATTTGCCGTTAGACTTATTAAATTTATGTGCATAACTAAATCATTTTTGTTACTAATTGCCTTGCTTATGCCGTCAATGACACTGTATGTTTTTTCTTTTTGTACTGAATCCTTTTGTAACAAGTCGAGTTGATCAAAAGTATCCATAATGTTAATAGTTTATAGATTTGCCGCTTCTTAACCTTGTATCCTTCTCTTGAGCAAGTAGTAGTTGCTGTTGTTGAAGTATGTAGATTTCTTTGTAGATTTCGGCCGTTTTTGTTTCTGCATTTGAGTTGTATATATCATTCTTGGATGGACTTTAAGTTTCTTCTCTAGACCCCTGTTCATAGTAAACTAGGAGTGCAGCCGTATAGTAGGTTTCACCGGATAGTCTGTAGTCTCGATGTACGGACCGAAATATTTTTTCTTTTCGGGTCTGCTAAAGAACTGAGTTTATTTAATGATTTGCGGGATATGTTTAGAAAAAATATTATGAGTCACACACACACATATATATAATTTATATATATTGTAACGAGTTGAGCACCACAGCTAACTCGTAGCGGTATGAGTACACACACAGATTTATAACACACGGCACATACCTCGTATTGTTCTAATTGCCATAGACTATCTAATAAAATGCGCAGCTGTTCAGCACGATCAATAGGTATTTCTCCATAACGTAAACACGGATTCGAATGTTTGGTCATTTCAAAAGAATCCTTTAATATATCTGTTAGTTCCTCGTATTTTTCTTCTTGGTACAAGATTTTTATTTCACCAATTTTTTGGTTTCTGCAATTTATATAAAAAATTTATATAAGTAAATACAAAAGTAATAAAAGTAGAAAAATTATATCTACCTTTTAATGAATTTTAACAAATTTTCTACAGTTTTCATTGTGATAAGTGAATTACTTCTGCAGTTTTTTAATTTGATTACTAATTTTTTTGAATTGTATTGGAATTGCTGTATCTTGTGAAGTAACTATACAAAACAATAACATATTATAGAAGATAAACTAATTATTTTATAAAATTAATGTACAAAGTGTTTAAGAAAATCAAACTAACTAAACACGCACACTCACACACACACACGCCCACGCACGCACACGCATACGCACACAAACAAATCCAGGTAAAGAGAGAGTTTTCTACGAAGGTTACGACCCTGGAATGCCTGAGCAAGCAGGGCTGTACAAAGGTCGCCTTGTGTGCGGCTAAAGGACTGTTCCTTGAGACCTTACGAAGGAAACTAGTTTAATCTTTAACCCATAATCACCTTGGTGGATGAGAGATGAATGAAAATGTCAAACTAGAAAGGAGAGCCACCTAGGCTAATTAACGGGGCCCGCGGAAGTATTGTTTAACGATGGTTCCTACTGGGTCTTGGTGTCGAAAAGCCACTGGCGCAGAGCGTGCTCTGCCTAAGCCGCATAAAAAATACGCACAGGTGCGCACGCAAGCACACACATATATTTACAGGCTATTCAACGTCAGCCCGTGGAAAAAATTTTCAAATCTCGGCTAAAATTGATATACTAGTTCAGTATATCCCAAAAATAACACAAATTTATAGATCTCTAAGTACCCTTAGTTCCAAGTTATAACGATAATAAAATTAAAATTTTCTAAATTTTTGCTTTTTTGAGAACTCAAATGGCTTATAACTCAAAATGGGAACATTTTAGGTAAAAAGACAGCAATAACTTTTGTTTCCAAACTTCCTGTAAAATATGAAAAAAAGTTTATTTTGACCTATATAACTTGTTTCATATTGCTATATTAGAATACGAGGGAGGGTACCCCCCTGCTCGCTTCGCTTGCCAACCCCCTAATTTTAATTTTTGTTTTTATAATTTTATAATTTTTAAATCTTCTCATTACGATTTTGATTGTTCATTCCAAAATGATTAATTTTTTAATTAAACTCGCTTCGCTCGCCAACCTCCAATTTTAAAATAGGTAATAATTTATAAGTTGAAAATATTTCTACTGCATTTCTAATTTTAATTGAATTCGATGTTCGAAAATCTGCTATGTTTAAACTCGCAGTGGTTACCTATAACATAATGCATAGCAAACGTATCAACAACAAATAACAACAAATTCTAAGTTTTACTCACGATTTTTTAATGCTATATGCACAAATAGTTTTGTTATTCCTATAAAACTAAATTCAAAATTAAATCGCGAGTTTTTATGTATAAATTATTGTGCGGGATACTAAAACCAGGCTGCAAGCATTTGAAAGAGAGAGGACGAGAGAAAGAGAAAAAGAGAGATAAAGAGAACCATACTCAACATTAAAAGTTAAGTATTTTCAATCTATAAAATTTTGACATAGTAGATAGACAGAATTTCCAATAAAATGTGAGAATGTGAATAGAACAAAAAATCCTTGGAAATGGCAATTGCTTATTTCGTTGCTTTACGTATTTTTTATTTAATACGGAAAAAATCATATGAAAATTAGAGCCAAAATTGTAAATCATGTTTATGAGAATTGGGAATATTTTGAGCCATTTATCGTAGGCGAAAAATATTTGAAAATTACTGATAGAAGTACTTATAAATGCATATGTCAATGAATGGTACGTACGTCAGTAAAGTAGAAATTACAGCATTTGTTCGTGTATATTCTGGAGAATTTCAAAGTGTTAAAATTAAAGATAAATATGAGATAATTTATTTTAAATATTGGTGATGGACATATTGACAGTTTTAAGATTCCAGGTAAATGAAAAGCTAATAACATATGCAATAAAATTCACGGTTCAGTTATATCTGTAAAAGATGATCTTTCAAATAGATGAATGGAAACTAATAACACATGCAGTAAAATTTACGGTTCAGTTATACCTGTAAATGATGATCTTTTAAACAGAACCATTTTATCGCTCCATAATGAAGATATTTACAAAATAAATAAAATATTTTAAAAAATTACTAGCGAGAAAGTTATATATTATAGAATTGATTACGCTAGATATAAAGGTGTTGATGAAACTCATAGTGATGCTGAATTCAAGTATCCAACAAAATATTCAAATTCTCTGAAATTCCCAGGTTTCCCAGTACATAAATTTACTTTAAAAAAAAAGTACAATAGTCATGCTCATTCGAAATATAAGTATAAATGACGGTCTTTGCAATGGTACCAAATTTAAAATAATTAAACTGCTCAAACATAATATCAAAGCTGAGATTATTAAAGGTGATAAAAAGGAAACAACTGCTTATATTCCAAGAATTATTTTAGACACTAGTGAATATACATCTTTGACTTTCGTATTATTCCGTCGACAATTTCCTCTAATTTTCGCTTTTGCCATGACTATACATAAATCGCAAGGACAAAGTTTTGACACAGTTGGTATTTATATTTATAAGACACTTTTTCTTACGGTATGTTGCCCTTTCTAGATGTAAAAATGAAAATCAATTGTTTATTCAAAATGAAACCGATAATACCCAACTTATAAAAAATATTGTTTGGACAGAAGCGTTGAAATAAGTGCAAATGTCTGTTCTTCGATGATAATGTCTACTTGAGTAATTGTCATTTCATAGACATTTTTTTTAGTATACTCAACATCTTTATAGATTTTAACACAATGTTATGAGTATGAAAAATATATGAGTATAAAAAACTTGTTCAAACTTATAAGTTTAAACGTTTTTAGATTCAATATTTTTATGCATATTGTGGATATTGTCTTACTTTTTATTCGAGATTGATAAACAAAGTTTAATATACTTTGAGTTTTGTTTGACCTCCTAATCGGAGGTTTTTATTCATTAAATAAAAAATGGAATCAGATCCTCTTCAAACTTAAGAAGACTCACATAGGATTCAATACATTTGTAGAATTTGTGATTCGAGATTTAATTTTAAGAAAAATTATTTAAGGTACTATTACGTGTGAGGGTCGATGGTTTTGTTTTCCGTAAAGTGTTAAGCTCACGGTTGCTGCGAAAATACCGGGGTAATGAATGAATACGAGAGATTATCGGTAAATGTGTCTATTTATTAATCGTGATTCACAATGAACTGATTGTATGAAAGAGAGAACGTGTATTAAGGTGATCTCGGAGAATATGCGTTCTAAGTGTACGATCCTATCTGTCGTCTCCGAGTCAAAACTACCTGTCTAGTGCTGGATCGTGGGTGGCGGAATCGAGAGCGAGCGTCCGCATGCACCCCCTTTTATAGGCTCCTCGGGTGATGTGATTCCTACCCGCGCGGTCATCCGAAATCGTGGAAGGAAGGTTATGCTGAGCGGAAAAAAACGGGCTTCGGGGTGAGTCCGAGCTGTTGCTATGCGCGTATTTAGTGACTTATGCATCAATTGCATTATAACTAGCAACGCTATATACGTGTGAGTATTCAGACGTGACACGTCCTTGGGATCGCTACCGGGCGCACTCGCCCACAAACTAAAACTATGCAAATAAATTTCCATGTTAAAAAAATTTCAGATTTTCTCATATAGATTCCCTTTTACTCTAAGTCGTTATAGTATAATCTAGTTCCGAATCAAGATAAAGGGAAGTGAGTCTAGTTCCATACAAAATATGCTATGTAAGGTTAAGATTTACATGCTATTTTCCTGATCCCCTTGTTAAAATTCTAAGGTAATACGCGATTTTCTCCGGTAACATAATTTTGCTAAGGTTGATCGAGCGGTTCACAATTTTTGTTTGTTTCTCTGACGTGTAATTGTTACATAAATGTGTGTAGTGTAGTGAGCCGTTGGCTATGTTCGCGTAATCCTATTATACAATATAACTAGATAGCGAATCTCTCTTTCATTTCAGTTCTTAAAATATACTCTCGCTTAAACTTATGTTGCGTCTTGATTCTTCGTTGTTCTTGGCGCCAATCATTTGTAGATTCAACCTTGAGTCCCTTGGCATCAGGGCTGGCTGAAGAAGCATCCCATTGGCTGCGGCCAGCTGCTGTAGGTTCGGGAGACTGAGACCTGCTGATTGCATGGATGTTGTGTCCTGAAATCAATCTATCGCGGTTTAGTAGCGGGGCCCCTCTTTTAGTGAGAACTTAACATATGATTACTACTATTATGACGAACGCGAGTATGCCAGTTCCTGAGTAAGTCACTGTTGACCGAAGGGACGAGAATCTACCGTAGATATCTTTATATTCGCCTAGCCTTTTTGCCTTGTCAATTATATCGCGAAAATCCCATCCTGTTTTTAATGAACGCGAGAACATATCTCTTCTAAGGTTTGAGGATTTTGCCGTTCCGTCTTTCTCTAGCGTGTCTTTAATAAAGGCTAACGAAGTGTTGTCCGTTCTGTTTATCCACGAGCCTATATCCAATTCCGTTTCGCTAAATTGTACCGTCAAATAGTGCGACGCTGTGCCTCCCAGCACAGGTGCGCAACTCCTGGCGCTTCACTGCGCCCGAATTTATTCTATTTATGCGGCGGATTCGCCGCAGTCGCCGTACGTTGGGAGCACGTGGGGAGAGAAAAAGGAAAAAGAAAAACAATACACGTTGTTCTCGTTATTAATCCACTATATTTCGCCCCAACCCTTCCCTACAACATGGTGGCTTCTGCCTCCCGCACTATCTAGCCACGCAGGGCGGAAGCAATTCTCTCTCCTCCGTCCCGGTGCTCTCGCACCTAAACTGCGCGTCGGTCTCGTCTCACTACTCGCGTCCCGCGGGCGGACGACCCAGTGCTCTGCCTAATCGGACCGCACCGGCGGGGACCTGCTCTCCCCCCCCCCCCCCCCCACTTCTCTCTCTTCTTTGTTATGAGCAAGAGCGAGCGTACCGCTTCTCCCGCTCGATTCTGGCGGCGCCGCGGTTTCTCTTTGGTCGCGGCGTCCGCGTGGCCGGCCTGGCACCACGTGCTGGCCGTGCCGCTGGTAATCTCTCTCCGTCGCCTTTCTTTGTCTCTCTCTCTATTTTCTCCTTCGCACTCTCGCTAGCACGGGCGCGGGCCAATTCCTCCGAGCCGTCAGGCCCTGGGTCTCGGCGCCACGGTCGCTAGGTCTGTACGCCCCGCACTGCGTACGTCTACTCTCGTGCACCCGCACTGACTCGCACACACACGTCTCTTTCTCTCTCTCTCTCTCTCTCTCTCTCTCTCTCTCTCTCTCTCTCTTTCTCCTGCAAGCACTCACGAAGCCGCGTTCTATTCCTCTTTCCGCTCACGTCTCTTTATCTGCCAACTCTCACTTACCGGGATGACTCCTCCCCGACGCCGAGAACCTCGCTGGCCTCCCAGGCAAGCTGGCTCCCCGCGACCGGTGTCCTCTCTCCTGTTCTCCTGTGGAAGGTGGGCCTCTGCTACTAGTCAACGTCCTTCCTCCTTTGTCGTCTTCTTGCCGTCTCTCTCCTCTCAGCTGCCGGACTTGGTTTGTGGCGGTCCTCCCGCCAACTCTGTTAACGCGTCACCCTGGTCGAATTCTCGCTCCGGGGAAGCCGTAACACTCCACATCTCCACTACAAAAAACTCTTCAACCCATAAATCTTGATACATTCTTCTCTAGATGTAACAAGCTATTAGGAAGCCGCATGGCTCGTTGTTGACCGTTCGCGCCATTTATCCTGCAGGGAATCTGCCGTGTCTTGGAACAGTATAGAGACGTCGGATATTTTAATTAATTCAGTCATGGGCATGTCTGTTTCCGTGGATGGAAATCGTGAGTCAGCTACCGATTCTTTAGCGAGGGCTTCTGATTTCCCTATTTGCTCTGGTGTGACGAAGCGTGGGTGTACAACTCCTTAGGTCGCAAAAAATACAGCGTCTGTAAGGTTTTCCATATCTAGTTCGTATTGTATTAGTTGTCTTCCAGTAAGTTTAAGGCTTCCTCGATTTCCTCATGTATCTGTAGGTTTGCTTGATTGGCTATCAGCTCGTCCGTGGCATTGTCTAGTTCGTCGACTTTTTCATGCAGAGTGCCGAATTCTGTATCTATGAGCTCGGTCTGGTTTGCTAGTAATTTAGCTAGTTGTCTCGTATCGTTGGCTGTTATGCTCATTAGTCGCTGAATTTTTTCTCCGGTTTCTTCATCTAGCGTTCCGAATATGGTGCGACTAATTTTTTCTATCGCTGATAACCAGGCTCTTTTGATTCTTGGTTTCTGTGTTGTTTTGTGGCCTTGCAGTAGTTCTTTTACTTTGTCAGCATTTCTCGCTGTCTCCTCTATTTGCTGACGTATTTTAGCCAGCTGTTGCTCGTACGGGCATGCTGTGTTTATTTGCACGCAGAATGTTTTTAATATACCTAGGCTTCCTAATAGCTTGTTCCATCTAGAGAAGAATGTATCAAGATTTATGCGTTGTATCGTCTTCCATGAGGTGTTGAAGGTTGCCAATAGGTTTAGTTTCTCAACCAATAGTCCTGGGTTATGGTTGATGGCCTGTATGGTGATTCCTCCATTAGTTTCCTTGAATGCCGCGCACCTGTAAGAGCGGTGACTTGTAGTTGCATTTTCACGGTGTGATAACGCCCTGATGGCTACTATATTCTCTGTTAGATTGTTATTGTTGTTGTGTTATCCACTTGTGGGTTAGTGATATAAATATCTAAACATCCGTTAAATTTCATTTATTTGTTTAAATTATCAGGTTATATATTGCCGGATAAGGAGCTTCATGGGATGTTCCCTTATGGGGTCCCTTTAATTAGCCAAGGGTTTTAATGTTTAGCAAATATTTATTTGAATCAAGTTTTATCCGCGATAAGGCTTTCGTCGCTTATCCGTCTTCCGGCGCTCAGATTTCGGGAGATACGATCTTGTGTATGAGTAGGAAATTATGTCGAATTTACTCTTTTTTACTTTCCTTGCGTTTTGTTTCGTGATTCTGGTCAGTGTTGTGTCCTGACTTTATGCTGCACTTCTCCTCTCTTGATATGGCTGTGCAATTTTGGGGTCCGGGAGTTGAGGAGGTACCAGAATTAGAGGTAAGTGAAGTTATTATTTGTCTCCTTTTCTTTTGGCTGGGTCGACTATTATGTTTTACTTATATCGTTGATTCTTTCCCCTTTTTTTTCTTAGATGCATGAGTCCGATCCCGAGTCAGACGATGACGGCTACGCTTCGGAGGTGGGCTCCGTGGGTGAGGCAGACGAGGAAGTGGTGGTCGACGGTCTGGATCCGTCTTATCTCTGCCACGGGATAGCTGGGTCCAGCATCTATGTTGATGGCCGGTGTGTCATATGCCGGCAGCCCTCCACTTCGCCCGCCGCCACGGACGTGAAGCGCATGGCTACTGGTGTGCAGGTTGGTGTTAAGATTCTCATTCCTCTTATTTTACATACTAATACCTTATTTTCTTCCTCTAGGCATATCGTTTAATCCTTTAGTTTCTTTCCGTTTTCAGATATTTTATCGTGTCATCTCCGCGGCGGATGGATACCCTGCCACCGTGAGGACTGGGACGCGCCCAAGGACTCCTGGGCAGTCCCTGGACGACCTTCTTCAAAGCCTTCTTCTCTCGGGCACGGAGGTGAGCTTCATATCGCACGCTGCCGTGTGCATTGAATATTGATTGACTATTAATATGCATATGATATAATTGTTTTTGTTATAGGAGTGGATTCCTGTGCCTTGTCTGAAATGAGGTGGATTCCTTAGATTTTATTTTATTCATATTTTTTTTCTTGTTATTAATATATAATTGTGTTAGCTTTTACTATTATTATTATTATTATTGTACAATATAACTTTTTCATTTTTACTAATTTGTTTTCTTGCGTTTATTCTTTCTCCCTATTTATCCCTTGAGATCATTCTCGAATCCTCAGACACAGGTGGCACCATTCTCCGAACTCATTCTATTCGTAATGTAGGTTCTCTCTTCAACTCCTGCCGCGGGTCTCATTATTTGGATTTTCGCGCGTTTGGTTCAGCTCTCGTGCGCTTGCGCCCGCTATTGTCTGTTCAGTTTCCTGACGCAATCTGCGCCGTGAGTGGTATTCCATCGACACTTGGCTCGATGTTTTTTCATTGGATTATTGGAATATAGCTTAGTTTATTCCGAAAATCGTCATAATTAGTTATCCCTTGCTTAATTTACCCTAGGTGACCCTTATTTGTGGGTTTTGATGCCTTATCGTTGAGAAAGATGCAAAAAACTCCTAACCCCTTTCTGACCAATAATGACCCCTATTACTGTGAATTAACTATCTGATAATTAATTGTTAGAGTTTATTTAAAGTGTGGGGTATTTGTTATTAAGTGTGACAGGATTCTGTTAACTTGATCCCCTTTCTCTCGATACGTTATATGTCGGATTTTGATTTTAGAATTTGGAACATAGTTTTAATTTCGTGTATGGTGTTTTCAAATTCCAGAGTCCAGCCACGGGTTTTTGTTTTGTATTCAATACTCTTATTAATTTCCGACCTTTTCTTTCCTTCTGTGGTCTTTTTTTCTGTAAAATGGCTGATTTCAATACCGATTTTGTGAGGTTTCGTGAGATGGCTAATTTGGATGATGCGGTGCGGCTTACGCAGGCTCCTACGGCCGTTGAAAGTGATCCCTGGGTGTATGTTGTAAGTATTTATTTATGACATTTTGGTGTATTGCTTCCCCAGTGTTCAAGTATCTAAGTTTCGTTTTATCCGAGTATTGGGCTTTCTGCCTTATATGTGTGTATGTGTAATTAACGATGGTCCTGTTTTCTATGTGCAGGTCACTGCGTCGATCCCCCTCCAGTGTGGAAACATAATGGATTGAGTTAATTATAATTTGTGAGATTTATAAACATTTCAATAGTAGTATCGGAATTTATTTAAGTATATTAATTACACCGACACATAAAATAAAAAAAGTGTCTGTACAAAAAATCAGACCCATGTATCCTTGTGTTTTTTTGGTCGCTGAATCCGAATCCGGGGTCAGTTTGGCCCCATCACGTCAGGGTCTGGAAAGTGCCAACGCCCGGACGAGCCAACGACCATCCCAACGAGAGGAAGGAAGCCAGCCAGTCCGCCACCATCATCCAGAGGACCAGATCAGCCAGCAACATCGGCGTGGGAGAGATCTGTCATCAGGTCCGGGAGGAGTCCAGAAGGCAACGACGGGAGCACCGACGGACGTCCACCGGAAGCCTCGAGAGAAGAGAGCGAGTAAGCGAGTAAGCGAGAGAGAGAGAGAGAGAGAGAGAGAGAGAGAGAGAGAGAAACGGTCACGACTTTTCTCGGTCCTGGAATAATCTTATTATAGAAAAGCAGTAAACATTTAGTTAATCTGTCTCGTAATTTTGACGACAGATTCTAAATAAGTTTAGTTTATTATTTTTTATAATGATTTTTTAACTATAGTAGTTCATGTCCGGGATACCAGGTAGTGAGGATTCATTTGCAAATAAAAAGATTTTTGTTTTTTATAACCAAACGTAAATATATTCAAATAAATATGATTTAGAATATTGCATAAATATTGCATATATTCTATTGTCACGTGTGAATGCTCACACGTGTATAGCGTTGCTAATTATAATGCAATCGATGCATAAGTCGCCAAATCCGCGCATAGCAACAGCTCGGACTCACCCCGAAGCCCGTTTCTTTCGACTCAGCATAACCTCCCTTCCACGATTTCGGATAACCGCGCGGGTAGGAATCACGCCACCCGGGGATTCTATAAAAGGGGGTGCATGCGGACGCTCGCCCGATTCCGCCACCCACGATCCAGCATTAGACAGGTAGTTTTGACTCGGAGACGACAGATAGGATCGTACATTTAGAGCGCACATTCTCCGAGATCACCTTAAACACGCGTTCTTCATACAATCAATTCATTGTGAGTCACGATTAATAAATAGACACATTTACCGATAATCTCTCGTATTCATTCATTACCCCTGTAATTTCGCAGCAACCGTGAGCTTAACACTTTACGGAAAACAAAACTATCGACCCTCACACGTAACACTATAATATCACATAAATCAAATAAGTAAATCCGTTTTGATTCTGACAAAAATAGATACGCTTAAGCTTGCGTTATCTTATAGCTCGTGTTCGAAAATTTTAAAAGTTTGAATACGGTAACGAAATTTTTCTAAGTTAGTTGTGTCATGAATTTGAAAATTTTACAAGTCTAGGACGGATACGCGTTATTATGCGATATCGTTGCCTATCTTGAAATTTTATAAGTATAGAATTATTTGAAAGTGTTTGTACTCCAGGCATAAGTTGCTCAGGAGTTTTGACTAGGCGCCTAAATTGCGCTGGAGCTAGTGCCCTCAGACTGGCCGTGCAGGTCCTTATATAGGCCTGGGAGAGAGCGGGGATCGCGCCGCCTAAATTACTCTCACATTCATACATTCACACTTGCATTCACACCTATATACAAAATCTATTCAAACAATTAACTATAATGTGCGCACGCTGCGCCACTTCTCTTTCCTTGCGCCGCTGCGCTGGCCGCTCGCTATATACATATATACACATATCGTGCTACGCGCTCTCCTACTCTTGCGCCGCTGCTTCTACTCTTGCATCGCATGCTGACTCGTGGCGTTGCTGTAGTTACGCTGTCAGCTGTAGCGCGGGTCTAGCCGATAGTGGGGAAGCGCGATACTCGCGTAAAATCTAGAACTGTATTTAAGAAAAATTTTAGTTTTTTTTATTTTGTTAATTTTTTAAAGCGGAGCTTGTACGGGGCGTTACAAGTGAGAGAGAGAGAGAGAGAGAGAGAGAGAGAGAGAGAGAGAGAGAGAG
>QLSS01000128.1:197849-243886 GCA_024372645.1 Trichomalopsis sarcophagae
AAGATGGACGCTATCAACAAGATTGCCAGTGGAGGATTCCTTCCCACGAAGAAGATGTCTGAGCTACAGGTCGAACAGAAGCACATGGTGACATCCCTACGTCTAGTCAAGACCAGATATGGACTGAGAATTGTGGCTACTCTAGACGATGATTGTCAGGTGTTTCTCCCTTCCCGTGTATCAGCTGCATTGGAGAAGGACAAAGAGACCTTTGAGAGTATGTCTAGTCAAGCCAAGGAGATGAAGCTGTCCCTGACCACAAAAGGGGAAAATAACATCGAATTTTGTATTATCTAAACCATTGTAAATAATTGTTTAAATAAATAAAGGAAGTTAATAGAGAGATAGTTAACTATGGTTGTATCTCACAGGTGAGAGCGAAGGTGTATATTTCAGTTTTATCAATCCAACTATTATGCGAACTATCAAACCCTAACTATTTAACGTATACTTGTTTTCCACGCTTCTTCAAGACTTTCTCTACAAGATAAACATCTGGATACTTCGCCTTCAAGAGCTCCTGTTCGTAGAATCCACCTGTGATTGGATTATCTTGATTGTCTTTCAGATGATATGTAACTGGGTTCGTTGCTGCAACTTTACTTATTGTGAAAATCTCAGTTGACCAGTTAGGTGTATAGCCTTTCTCGAAAACTTGCTTCACTTTACTCAATCGTACCTTATCACTAATCTTAACCCATTAACGTCAAATGTGCACGTTTGCTCATGCCCACTTTCAACTCTGTATAGAAGAATCAAATCGATCAGGAATGATCATGCAAACCATGTTTTCTGATAGATTTTTTAATGAACTTTCAGAATCCGGGGTGAAAATTCTGAAAAAATGCTTTTTTGATCCTCATTTTTGCGATTTTAGAGGAAAAAATGTGAAATTTTTCAGATTTATTTTCGAAAATCCAAAATTTTCACTGGGAATCCGTTGAGCTAGAGGTCTAGAACCTCCAGAAATCGTGCACAAACTATTTTTCCTTCACAACCGTACCTCTAAGAACAAAATGGCGTCCGAACGTCAGAAAAAATAATAAATTAATGATTGATTTTTTACTCAAAGCGGAATGGCTTTATGAAAAAATTTCACTGAACAAAAAGTGTTTAGAATCATTCCAAGAATACGTGTAAATTTTTCCAGGACGTTTTGGGAAACTTTCTAATTTTTCCAGAAAATGGTTAGAACAAAAATATCAAAAGTGGACCAAAACATCTTGGCAAAATTCACACGTATTCTTCGAATGATTGTAAGCATTTTTTGTCGTATGAAACTTTTTACTCAAGCGAATCATTTTCGAATAAAAAATAGCAAACTTTTACTCTTTTTCAAACAACTGAAAATGTGGGCTATAAGCAAGATACCTATCTTATCAGTCTTTTTAGATAAATATAATTTTGCATACTGACGAAGGCCACATAAAAAGTGACATATGCTGCTTAATACATAAAAATGATGAAATATAACTCTGCTTCTACCAGAAACCAACGGGTGCGGACCCAAGAGCTCGTCACTTCTCCTGTAGTTTATGACTCCAAACCGCCCCGTAGTTTGTCCTTACTCCTGCACCAACTCATATTTCGGGTGAAGTGAATTTGCTCACTTTTTTTTTCTTTTACACGGGATTCCCCAACAGTTTTTGCACACGTGTAAATTACATTTTTTACATAATCGTCGTGTTCTCGTTGCACAATTTTCAATTTAACAAGAATGTTGAGTATCTACGGATTAAATTTCATGTTTTCCAATAACTGTAAAGGAACCTTTACTCAAATAATTTTTATGATCAATTAATTAATAATTAATAATTTACTGATGATCAAAACAATTTCTTTCGTTCCTTTTTTCTTTTCTGTGTTTGGAAGTGCTTCATTATATAAGACAATGGCATTTGTAACTGCAGCTTGCACCAATCTTATCATGATTATCCATGTCCATTTCTTCGAATGTATGCTTGGCCGCACTTGATTTGCATGTTGATCATGCAAATCAACACCTCCCATGAACTTGTTGTAAATGCAGAAAGCATTTGGAAATGGTATTGTTATTTTACTTCTCGATTCTTTATCATAACGGCTCACATTAGACATTGGAGTAACTCCTGAAACCGTCGAAAGGATAGATACAGGCTTGGAATCCATTACAGTAATGAAATTTATCCCACTCAAGTTATCGTGCTTTGCTAACCAGGTGCCCCGTTTCGCTTTCTTATTGATATCATTCGTCGCTTTTATTCTATTACTTCTCACTGTACCAGTGGCTCGAAGACCAATTTTTTTTCAAATGGAGTAATAGATCTGGACAGCAAAATAAATTGTCAAAATAACAATGGTATTCATTTAGTTTCCTTGGAGTGCAGTGATGTAATAGGTGTTGTAGCATTTGTAAAACGACACGTGAACCAAGAGCAATATTTGGTAATAGATTATCCTTGGTATCCTTCCGCAATAAATGTCGAAGTGAAATAAAAAACCACTGTAGGAACATAAAGCCCATAATTTGATACCAAATCGTATCGGTTTCCCTTTGATGAATTGTTTAAGAACGCATCTACCGTAGTATTTAGCCATCATTTCATCTATGGACAGTGCAGTCGAGAAAAAATTGAATCTCTTGATGTTTTTATTGAAAATATCAACTATTCTCCAAACTTTCCAGATTCTATCCTCCTTGTTTCCCTCTTCTGGCTTAGCATACTTCAAGTTAGATTTTATTTCCTCAAACTCAGTTCTTCCCTTTGCAGATACAACCCGATCAGCGTGTAAGAGAGGATTAGTAGACCAATAGTCTCTTTGAGAATGCCTCGTATTATAAGAAGAAAATAACAAAATACCTAGAAAGACATCAAATCGATCGCGAGTAAGTTGATAACCATTAGATTCGGTACATTCTATGATGACTTTCTACAAATCGTCAGAAAAGAAATATTCAAATAGTTCAGTTGGCGTGCTAGATAAAATAATTTTTTTATTCTTCTCAGATAATAAGTTTTTATTGGTTACATCGTCTTGATAGTGCTTTTCTCCATCAACCCAATTGTAATGATGATCGTCTTCCAATTTTTTTAGAGACGAATCGTATTGATAAAAAATGTTGGCATATGATATTTTGGGAGACGAAAAATTGCAATCGATGATGCCATCATCAGAACTCTCATCATCCGATGATGCTACATTACCAACATCACTATACTCATCATCATTATCATCATAGGTATCAGACTCACCCGAATCTTCGGGATTGGGAAGATAAAAAGCTTCATTGTACTGATCATTTTCAGTAGTTTCAACGAGTCCACCGTAACTTACCTTCGACTTTCTAGAAAGATTACTTATTCTAGGCATATTTATTCTATCTCAAGAAATATGAAGACTAGAATAAAAATACTGAAGTAACAGAGCGAAGCTACCACCCTAAATTTGTCATTCGAAAACCAAAAAAAAATTGACAAGTGAAAACAATGAGGATGAAAAGTGAGAAATTTCAACTATGGATTTATCAAGTATGGAAGTGAAGTGCAATTAGAAATATATAGTTCTTGATTGAAAGATATCATATATTTATGCGTGTTATGCAAACGTATGCCGATGCGTAACAGGACACGGTATAAGTTAGATATTTTTTTATTAAAAATGATTGGCGTAACGAAAAAGTATCATACAAAAAAAGTGCTGGGAATTATTCGAAGAATACGAGTGAATTTTCTCAAGATGTTTTGGGCCACTTTGATGTTTTTGTTCTAGCCATTTTCCGGAAAAATTAGAAAATTTCCCAAAACGTCCTGGAAAAATTTACACGTGTTTTTTGAATGATTCCAAACACTTTTAGTTCAGTGCAATTTTTTCATAAAGCCATTCCGCTTTGAGTAAAAAATCAATCATTAATTTATTATTTTTTCTGACGTTCGGACGCCATTTTAGATTTGCCAAGTTGATTTTTGATGTTCTTAGAGGTACGGTTGTGAAGGAAAAATAGTTTGTGCACGATTTTTGGAGGTTCTAGACCTCTAGCTCAACGGATTCCCAGTGAAAATTTTGGATTTTCGAAAAAAAATCTGAAAAATTTCACATTTTTTTCTCTAAAATCGCAAAAATGAGGCTCAAAAAAGCATTTTTTCAGAATTTTCACCCCGGATTCTGAAAGTTTATTAAAAAATCTATCAGAAAACATGGTTTGCATGATCATTCCTGATCGATTTGATTCTTCTATACAGAGTTGAAAGTGGGCATGAGCAAACGTGCACATTTGACGTTAATGGGTTAAACTTAGACATCTTCGTCAATCTACTCTCACAAGTAAATCTTTTGAAAATCTGAGATTGATTTGCTGTAGACACTTCGTTGGGTTTCATTCTAATAGTTTGATGCTTAGTATCATATCAGATTTTCAACCACTTATAATTACCTTGCAAACTAAATTGAATCCACATCTTGTTCTTGAGTGTACGATTAAAACGTGAGGCGGACCAAAGCTATGCGAGGGCCTGACAGCGCCTGGATGCCGAAACCTGCCCTACTCTCTACAGTTTCGCTGCCATGTGCTACAGTAACTATATAGTACACAACTATATTTTATTTAGCTGCAAAATTCACGATGTTCTTAATTAATCAGCGCGCATCTCCCGTTTATGATTACTCATGAATTATGATTAGCATATAACTTAGATAAACTAAAAATAAGTCCAATGTGACGTCTCAGATATCTCTTTATTATTTTGTTATAAATATACATATTTTGTTAGTTATAAGCATTAGATAATTCCATATATAACTGTAAAGATAAGACAAACATACGTCGGTGTGATACTCACACAAGAATCTCCACACATAGGTAATACATATAGGGTATTATGTTTTGATTTAGTGCGCAAGCGCTGGCGAAAAGATGTGTGGTAGGATATTGTCTGTTTGTCGCGAAATTCACATAAGAGTTAGGAAGATCAGTCTACGACCGATGGGAGCCGAAGCCAGACACGTTACAGTGTCCCCGTACTCTTTTCGTGTCGAATCGTACACGTACTGTCGGACGTGTGAGTTCGCTAGTAATTATTTTCGAATTTAAAACATTTCACAGCACTCGATAAACAATATTATTATAAATTATTTCCTCTCATTTCCTATATTTCAATACAAACATTAACTTATTTTTTTTATATTGCTCTATGCTCACGTATGCTTCGAATATACTATATTGATTATAATTAATAGTGTGTCTAAATCTAACCCAAGTGGACGAATCTACATCCAGCAGGATCATCGACGTACACGTTACATGGTGCTGTGCAATACGTCTGCGTTAAGGAAAACTAAGGATAAAAATAATAATTTATACTGGTTACTTAAGACCCCCGGATTACGCATTAGCCGAAACGGGGAACAGTTGACAACTGTTTAAGTCATGAGTTGCACTTTGTTGATCTGCATCGATTAATGGAGAGAGGGTTACCTCACCCATCTCAAAAACATATACGTTTTCTTCACTTCGGTGGTTCTCACTGAGAACTGAGGTTTCTGCATGATCACACATAACGCCTCATTCATAAGTACGTGTATTTGACATATCATATAAACACAATTTTAATTGATAGTTAATTGTAGACGTCCGTTCAAAGAAAATTAATAAATTCATTTTATTTTATTAAATCAATGTTTTCACGATCCACGAATGACATTTTATATAGACGCGAAGGTACGTGAATATATACGCAGTTATTACTAAACATAAAATTAAAACAAGGATGTGACAATAAATATGTGTATCAAGCACTTGTACGTATTTGAAATAATGTAATTCAATACACATTGGTTAATTAAGGAAAATGAATAGGATGTAGATTTCTTAATTATGAGTTACAATAATATCTAAACAAACATATATATTGCGATTTATAGTGGCAGCGATAGAAATTTGATGTTATTTTCATGAATAAATACTAATGTTCTTTGATATACTTGACAACGATAGACTTGTCATTCATACCCTTATCCGACAAAACACACAACTCTGTCTCTTTTAATTTACTGTATGAAACATTTTACTAATATTTAGAATTCACGATTAATAAACGTTCAAAAGAATTGAATTTTCTAATTCAATTCTTTGACCGTGTTTATTATAAATGCAACTCCCACAATCCATATAAAATTATAAATGAACAAAACACAAAACACGTTGCAAACGTTCACATATAGAAGCTTTTAAATTACTATACGTTGAGTATAGATTGATTTTATACTGTTTCATGAGAGTTTGAAAGTTGGTATTATAAAACTCTGTGCCTCTATCCGTATGTAGATTCTTAGGTACTCGACCTTGACAAAGTATGGACTTCACTGCTGCAACTTCTTCTCCAGTCTTTTTCTTCACAGGAACAGCCCATGCAAACTTGGAGAAAACATCTATGACTGTTAACATATATCTAAAACTCTTATTTTCTTTAGCATAAGGTTGCATCTCTACTATATCAGCTTGCCAAGTCTCATCTATTCCTCGAACATCAAAACTGCGACGAGAATAATTCCGTCGAGCTGGTTTGTGGAGTTCTTCAACTACTACTTTTTTATGTTGCATGTTAAACGTTTGCAGAATGAATGTTGCTTGTGATCTGTGACACAGCCTCTTTTATAGTATCGATTTCTAGCTTGTAGGTAAGTAATTTTAAATCAAATTGCTCTCGGTATGCTTCCAAAAGAGAATCTAAATTTTTTAAGTCTCTTTCTTGTCGGGATATCAAATCTACAATTTTTTGGTTTTCCGTTTAAAGTTGAAACTAACTGACAGTCTCATCTATGTTTTGTGCATCTGCCACGTTGTATAACCTCTTTTTATCCATATCGCATTGGCCATCTGTTATTATTTTGAAACCAAAACCCGGAGGGCTACGACTTCCCTGACTCTTTTTCAAATTACGTCCGAACACGTCGACACTTATTTTGATAATGATGTTTGTAAATGAAACAGCTCAGTATATATACCCTCCTTCGCGAAGTTTTTCTATGATTAAGTGGATTTCGTTGATATGACTAGGATTGCCGGCTGATTGTTCAGCTATAAGTAAGCGTAAACGATCAACTAGCTCATTTGGATCGTCCCAGTATACATAATCCATTCGAGTATATCTTCTAGCAATTTTATAACGAGTTAATCCTTTTCCACCTTTTTTTTGAGCAAACATAGGATTGACAATATCAGTATATTTTTTACTATTATGAACACGAATTAGTTGTGTGCTCAAATATTGTTTTTTATGAGCATTTGTCACTTCCAGAATACTTCGATATTTCTGCAAATCACTTTGATCATAAATCTTGAGTTGTTTTGCAATGAGCAATTCTATCAAACCAGCTGTTTTTCGATATCTTCCATCTTTTACTTTAATGCTTCGATCTCCAAACACTATTGATGAGTCACCTAACATACATTCCGAACCTTCTTTTCGAACTTCATAAATTTTATCATTATCCTGCTGATGCTTCAACATAGTCATATTTATGTCTGCTACATTACTGGGCTCTTGAATTACTCCCCTACGAATTTTCGTATCATTCAAATCATCATCATCATCCTCACTAGCTACAGTTTCAAAATCAGATTCATGATAAGGTTCAATTGCATCATTATCAAAACTATCATTAAAACTTTCATTTTTGACCATTTCATCTTTAACCTCTTTCTTTATTGCTCTACTACTACGTTTAGATACTTCAGATTTTTCAACTGTCTTAAGTAGTTTCTCGAGAGGATCAACAATAGGTTTAAAAGTTTCTCCTATTGACTGTTAAAATTTATCTTTTCCAAATTTCAGCAGACTATACTTGCGTTTTACAGCATTTCGCGCTTTCACAAGCTGATGAAGTATATTCTTTTGTCTCTGAATATCAGTCATGTTAATACTTTAACAGTCAAAAATGGACTAATAAATGTCGACTAAGTGTGTCTTATATTTATAGCAAAAGTGTCAAAACCCTTTCGATTTCTACCATTGTTAATAGCACTATCTTTATCAATTAGTAAGAATCCATGTTTGTCATCCATCCAACATTTTGAGCAAAATTCTCGAAACTGTGAATACGACATGTCCGAGTTGACATGATCGTTGTATAAGTGTTTGAGATTCATGTCATCTTGTCGGAAAACTACCAAGAGATTGACGTTATCTCTCACAAGATGTTTCGGAACTTGTGCATAAGACTGACATAGATAGAAACATTCAACTTTCTTATGTCTTCCCATACAGTAGTATGCTCTAACATTGTTTTGTATTTCGCAGGCTATATCATCAAAAATCATGATAGAATTCGGAATTGCATTCTCAGGAGCTATGACATCATCGTTTTCACTGAATGCAAAGTACTGTATACCATTCAATAGTTCGAGAAGATTTTTTAAAAATTTGTACTTGTTTTTTTCACCAAAGATAATTTTCCGCAGGAACCTCTGCTTATTGTTTAATTATACATGATCGCATAGTTTAGTATAATTGTGCAAATGACGTTATGAAAAAACTAGTTTGATTTAATTAATAACACTCATTGTATCATAACAAAAATCGATTTCATGGAGAGATTTGAAACTTGCATTCCAATGCTCTCCTGAGTAGAGCGCTTTCATGTTCTCACTCTTGCACTACTATGCGCGCGCATTCAAGCCTCCTTTCTTGCGCTGCTTGTGGTGGGGATGGTAGTAGAGGTGGGGCTATGATATAAAGAAAAGCTTGCTGCTAGTCAGAGTCATTCCGAGATGGAGTACTTAGTGGACATGCAAGGCTTTAAGCAGCCTGGCAATGACTTCATCCTCATGGACTTATCTATAGTTTCTCTAAGAGATGATATCGAACCTATTGTACTACTTTTCAAATGGCCTTTTCGATGGCGTCGACTCACAGAAAAGTACAAGCAAGAGAATATATGGTTGGAATATCATTATCATGGTATACCATGGTCATCGGGAGAAATCAAATATGTAGAAATCGGTAAAATTCTTCGGGAAGCCTTGCATGACTCTACTGCCGTAATGGTAATGGCATCCTTGAAGAAGAAGTGGTTGGAACGTTTCAAATTCAACGTAATCGACATCTTGGAAATGGGATATCCGCCTCTAGCCAAGATCAAACTCGTAACGGTTTGTCCTCATCATAATGGCGCCTATAAAGCCAGCTGTGCTCTTCATAATGTACGACTTATGAAGAAATACATGCGAGAGTAATGTAAGCAATTGGAGAGAAAAGATTCATCCATGGAGTGGGAATAAAAAAAAAATACTTATGGAGAGGTTAAGTTACATGGTTGAACCTCACAAGTGAAAGCGATGGTCGGGGCTCTCATCACCTATAAATACGAGAAAACTTCCACATCATGCTCATTCGTACATCATGGGTTCACCACCTAGTAGTGCAGGTTATAAGCCTCTTCCTGATTCGAAAAATGATAAAAAACAGGAAAAGAAGGAAAAATCTTCTGATTAGAAAAAGTATTCACAAAAGTTTTCCACAATTATTTATTCTATGCCTAAAAAAGAGGGTTATAAGAGATTTAATTAGCGAGCTAAATTGATTGAATATTAGTCATCCCTCCCGTGACGGGTAAGTCGGTAAGACGTTCGACCGGTGACCGCAAGGTTCCCGGTTCAAATCCCCTGCATAGCCAACGATATCATTTTTTTCATCTAGAAGATACATAGCAGTAAAGAAGCAAGCCGTCGGTAACAACAGCAGAAGGTAACATCGGGCCGTTGACGTTACCGCCAGCACCGAGACGCTGCATCGATCGGGGATCTCGCGGCCAGCATCTCGATGCTATCATTAAACCGTCGGTATCAACAGCAGAAGGTAACATCGGATGAAAGCGTCGGTGAGCGATCGTAGCGGCCTGCGCTCGTGCCCCTCTGCGCTCGTACCATCTCTGCGCTCGTACCCCTCCAGTTTATCTACTTATGCGTAGTCTGCTTTCAATAAGTATTTCAATGGAATCATTAGATAAGTGATTGATTATAAATTAAAGACAAAAATTATTGCTTAAACTTTTTCTATTAAGCATTTACTTTGTGGAATTTATTTTATTGTTGCAGGTTCTTCAATATTTATGATGTTTGTAGCAGATACATTTTTCTACCAGCTTCTGGACTGGTAAAGTATATTATTTTAAATTTATTGAAATTATTATTTATCTTGTATATAAATGATTTTGTTGCATTTTATTGCAAAGTATAATATGTCATTGATATTTCATTATAGTTAAAAATTGCATAAAAATTTGTTTACGGTTAAAATTATGATTAAAGTATCGTCTTTTTTTAATTTTTATTATTATTATTATTAATTTTTCAAAGCAATAATGGTTGTTATTTATGATTGTTTTAATTTTCTATGTATAATCTAGTTATAATTTAATTAATGTATTCAATGCATAAGTTACAATTTAGTAATAGTATCTTGTTCAATATTTGTTTAAGAAGTCGATTCTGTGATGAAGTAACCATATATCATTGGGTTAATGATTTACATTTTTATAATTTATATATATTTTTATAATTATGAGGCATAGTATTATGTTCAAAGCCAGCAAGATAAAAAATTTATCGTTTTAGACTTTGTGTTTATATGCGGTAGCTGTATATGTATGTTATACACATCTACACATATGTAAGTGTTTAGAGAATGCAAGAGTATAATAAAAAGTAACATGCAAATATTAAATGTACACACACACACACACACATATATATATATACATACACATGGTAATAAAAGCAATATAAGTGACTTGCTGCTGTTAGCCATAGCAGGGCAGCACAAATTTTGTGACATGACAAAGATAAGCCTCTACCGTTTACAGGCTTACAAGTTAAGGGCTGTGTAATAATATATTGTGTGTAAGTGCAAAAAGTTTATTGAAGAAAGCATGAAGTTTAATATAAAGTTTTTTAACAAATTTAGGCTAAGTGCTGTGCAGAATATCGTATATTCAGTATATATAGTGAGTGTAAGTGCAGAAAGTTTATTTAAGAAAATATGAAGTGACATATAAAGTTATTTTGAAAATTTAGGCTAAGTGTTGTGCAGAATATCGTATATTCAGTATATATAGTGAGTTTGAGTGAAAAAAGTTTATTTAAGAAAGTATGAAGGGACATATAAAGTTATTTTGAAATTTTAGGCTAGGCGTAGTGTAAAATATAGTATATTCAATATATAGTGAGTTAGAGTCCAAAAATACAGTAACAGTACAAGTGTTTATTATAGTTAGAGTGAAAACAATTCATATTTCCTTAAGATTTAAGGTTATGCAGAGGGATAAAATATCAAATATCAAATAACATATACGTATGCTCAGTGATGTCTTAGAATATAGTATATTAAACATATATAGTCATTGTACAAGTATGTCATAGAGGCAAGTGTGAAAAGGTTACTTTTTCAAAAATTTAGTATGGGTATAGTGAAGAAATGTCAGTTTCTACCTTTATTGGTCTATAAAAGTATGTCTAAAAAGCTGCATATACATGGTGATCATGTACAATATAGTATATTTAATATACATAATGAATTTGATTAAGAAAAGTTGTTTTGAACAAGGATGTTGTGTAATATAAGGTCACTTTTTATGAACATCAGGTCCTGTGCACGGACGGAAGGTCTTTTTTGGGAGAATGTGGCTTCGCTACTAGAAAGACTTTTTGAAGTGATAACTTCTTATGGGACGGAGTGAATTGGTTGGAATGCGTTACGGCGCCGTTATGTCTGGCTATTCCCACCCTGCCGTCTCTTGCCTTCTCTCTCGCACGCATACGGCGACTCAGCGGAGACATCCCCACCCTGCGGTCTCTTGCTTCCTCTCTCGCACGCATACGGCGGCTCAGCGGAGACATCCCCACTCTGCACGCGCTTTCTTCTCTCTCTACTGGCACGTGTTCTCTCTCTCTCGCTCTCTCTCACTCGCTCGCGTCTACATGCTCTCTCTCTTTCGCATACTGTATATCGACGGCTGACTGGAAGATCACCGTATCTCAGCCGCGGCTTCGAGAACGCCGTATCCCGGCGGTGGCTTCGGGATCGCCGTATCTCAGCCGAGGCTTCGGAAACGCCGTATCTGAGCCGCAGCTTTGGAAACGCCGTATCTCGGACGCGATTTTTTTTCCTCAAATTTTGTAGTGGCAGCACTGCGCAAATTTTAAATATGACGTAAAAATTTTTAAAATTTGCGTCAAAAATTCTGAAAAAAATCAGAATTACTTATTTCATTTATATTTGACATTAACTACACTGTAAGTATAGATAATGTAGAAATTCGAGTAGAAAAACAGCAGAGGTTTTTGTTTCATTTTACGAAACACGTAAAATTTATGGAAGAATAATATTTACTTAAAATGTTTAGCGAGGTGGAAAGAAGTAAAAAATACGAGTACAACGAAGAGTTTTAATTTTTTTCTGTTGAATTAGTAAAATATTAAATTTAAATTATATACTTTGAAATTGGGGTTTCCTCTGATCCGATCCGGTCGTGGAAGGAATCAGGTTTTCCTAAAGAAATCTTGGATATTATTGACAAAATTGGTTATAAAGATCTCACGCCTATTCAACGACAGGCCATTCCAATCGGTTTACAAAATCGCGATATTATCGGTGTAAAATGAAAAGTTTTTCTACTCGAATTTCTACATTATCTATACTTACAGTGTAGTTAATGTCAAATAATAAATCAAATAAGTAATTCTGATTTTTTCCAGAATTTTTGACGCAAATTTTAAAATTTTTTACGCCATATTTAACGCCACTACAAAATTTGAGGAAAAAAATCGCGTCCGAGATACGGCTTTTCCGAAGCTGCGGCTCAGATACGGCGTTTCCGAAGCCTCGGCTGAGATACGGCGATCCCGAAGCCACCGCCGGGATACGGCGTTCTCGAAGCCGCGGCTGAGATACGGTGATCTTCCAGTCAGCCGTCGATATGCTCCACTACAGACGCTCTCTATCTCACCCTTTCTTTCCTCGACACTTTTCTCTTAGCGCGCGTGCACAGTAAACATAACCTCTACATTAGTAAAACTTTTGAAGTGAACATTGTGTTATTAAATTGTGTTAGTAAACAGATAGTTATTTTGATTTTTCAATTACCGAGTGTGATATTTACGTGTATATTGATAATCATATTGTTGTGTTAAATACCAGCCAGTCAACTTAAACTGTTAAATAATGATAAATATTGTACATAAAATATATATTTTACATACAAAAGGAAATTAAATTACGTTTTACTTATTCCTGATCCATTTATAAATTATTAGATTAACAAAAAATATAACTATAAAATTATTATTGCCATCATGCGTTAAACAAGTTCTATATTTGATAGTTTCTATAAATATCATATGAAGTTATCACTTCTGTCGGGCGTCCCGTGACGCACACGTTTTTTTCAATTGGGTATTTAGGCTTTTTAAATACAGTTAATTTGATTAGAATTTAATTTTTTACAAAATAGCCAGAATACTTTTATGAAAAAACCTTTTTGTAAAAAATAGCTCAGAAAGAAATGAAAAAGAAAACACATTTTTGGTCAAATCCAATAGGCGTTCGCCCTGGGTATAAGACGTTCCTTCTAAACTCTTTTTACGGGGCAAGTGCCCAAAAACGTGACGGAAGGTTGCCTACTCTGCCAGTTCATAAAACATGGTTTAGCGCCAAACACTTTCTATATCTTTCTTTCAAGTATAGCAAAAAATAATTCAGTCGTGCATGTTAATACGACGATTTTTAATACGAGTTTACAGGTTTTACATTCCCGACGCGTGACCACCTCATGTTTATGGGTGCGTCTAATCATAGAGTTTTGAAGTTTAATACTGCTGTTCCCTGTCTCTATATTACACATCGGCTCCTGAGCGTCTAACTCGTTTTTTTTCTATCAACTCGACTATCGAGTCGAAATTGATTTTATTCGAGTTTTCATAACTAAGTCTGATTTCCTTTACCTTACAAACCTCGGGATGCTCGCCGCTGGGGAAGCACACTCGGTACGCGTAAAATTTAGGCCCACCCGAGGCGAATTTTTCTATGTATGACCCGACACCATACAACGCAAGCTCATCCGTCAGGTCACCTAAAAACTCCCCTGTAGGAAGATCGACCTTGCCTTCCGGCGACCTATAAATAACCGAGTCTGTATCGTAATACAGTACTCTTTCACCTAAAAATTCTAAATAGTTTTGCAATTTTAAACGCGCCTGAGCCGTGGTGTACGCGGCTAAAACTGCATTCGTGCTCACAGACGGAATTACAGCCTCATTTTTATAATTCCAATTTACGTACGTGGCTTTCTCACTTGCTACGATACAGTGCTGTACCTCAATTTTCGAATTATTAAGCAATCCCCACAATTGATCGGATTTCTTAACAATTTCTGATTGCGGCAGGTTCGGCTGCTGCCCAAACTTACCTCAGAAACTATTTAATATCAATTTAGCCGAAGCTCTTAATCCTGGATGTCTTTCAATTTTTGAAAATTCTAATTTCCTCTGTTTTGAGTTTTAAAAGATTATTTATAAAATCAACAAATAACCCATCACTCCTACCCGCATATCTGGTAGTCATATATTGCCGGATTACGTACATCTTTATAATCTTATATGCGAGTTTAAGAGCTTTCGCTATCTCTATCGAAACCCATGTCCCAAAGAGCACACGCGCGCTATAGCTATGGTGCGTACATTCGGCGACACACTCGCTTATTATACGATTACGATACAAACCAAAAATTAAACGATTATTAGCTTTTATAGGTAGAACAGGGTGAAATAATGAACGTGGAGGAAGCACATCGTACTTTACTAAATCCTCGACGTTATTAAAATTCTCGTAATTTCGACCGCTTATGGAAAAACAATCCTCTAAATTATAAATTTGAGGATGGCTCAGAGGATACTTAACAATTTTGCAAACATAAGGATACAATAAGCATATGTTTACATAACGAATTTTGTCACCTTGGAGAGCTTCATAGTATTTCACTATGTTGCCAGTGCGGCCTCCGAAAAACGCCTCCCGTGGATCCAGCACCGTCGCCCTTGCGATATGGTGTTTTTTTATAAAATCCCTATACTCAACGTTACCCGCACACTCTCTATCAAAAGCACACTCCCATTATTTTAAGAGAGAATAACCAGCGTTCACGATTTTACGAGAATTTGTTAACATCTCCTCGTAACGTTGAGCATAAGATCCGCCTATGGCAAGTTTGAGGTATATATCTACACGGTGACAATCAGGACAACCATGGAAATAACACTTGTGAAATTGATACACCTTTCCTTTGCCCTCAGAATCATATAAAAACCCGTCAACCCTGTAGCCTTCCTTTGAACAATACTCGTGCGAACGACTTGCATGAATTATCTACCGACCGACACACTTTTCCTCCCATAAAATCCACCCAATCGTTTTCTGAGAGAATTACCCCGAACGCGAGTAGTCCGTCGGAGGTATAAGACCTATAGTATTTTTCTGTAAAAACATTTTACGAAAGACTAAAGAGCATGCCGACGCGATAGTTATACTAAAACGTCGAAAGAAATCTTTCGAACTGTTAGGCATGCCTACTTAAGTATATCTACATCCTGTTTACAATAGGCTACTATCTTTCCCTAAAATTAAACGGTTACTTTTTACGCTCCTCGTACCACTCTAAGAAACGAACGCGTTCTTTTACGGACATTTGCTTTAGCGAGTAATATTCAGGACCCGACAATACGCCGATGTACGACTGATTCTCCGCTCTATTAAATAAGTGTGGGAGACATTCCGTTACGCTACCTTTGGGAAGATCGAAAGCTTAAGGGAGATCAGCGAGTTTCATAGGGAGATGGTTTAGACTATCGATAAAAAGCGTTACACCGGCTTGTAATTTTAAAATATTACGACCGTTCATGATGAAATCCAGCTTGATCGCGTAACGGTGATCAACAATCTATTTTAAAATAAACTGAACGTCAAAGCTCTTAGCATATATAACTTTGAAAGCTTTGTTTTCGTAATTTTATTGACAGGTCTAAAAATTTTTTCATGCAATCATCCTTCTCGAAAACGTGTTCGCGTACAGCACAAAACGAACACAGGTCGCGTAAACTCGTATTAGCGGCAAAGTCGTCGCAGCAGATTTGCACTACGCATTGATTGAGCGCAAATAAAAAAAAAATAAACTGGATTGACCACCGATTGATTTTCTTATTTTTACGCGGATTAACAGGCTGCATGCAACACAGCTCGTTACTGCTATGCGTATTTTTACAAATTCTACAATACGATTTACCACATTCGTGGTTTTTACTTTTATCGATATTATAGAGCTTATTACACGCATCGCAGTATTTAACGTAATCGCAGATAGTTTTTTTCCCGCCTGCTTTACCCTACTTCGAATTGAAATTTCTCGAAGCCGAGTCCGTCAAAATGATGCGCGTAGCATTCCTTGCTTACAAAACGCCTGATACGCTCCGCACAATGTTTTGAGGAACCCGTACTTCTACATAACCCCGCGCCGTAACAATGACTACATATCATCGGTCCCTACGAAGAGTAGTACGGTTCAGATTTGCCGCGAAGACTAGTACATTTCAGATCTTTCCCCCATGAAAAAAATTCAATTGTTTTGGAGATAAACAAATAGTTATTTTTGTTAAAATTGATAGAATTACAGTAATTCCAAAGTTAACCTTGCTCCTCGTCAAATTCGAGACTATCACCGTCACCAAAGGTATTCCCTCTATAAAAAAGTCATGACCGGATGAGGTGAAGCCAAGAATGCGATGATATGATTAGCATGCGTCGAATTTAAATTTCGAGTTAGTAAGATTTTTATTTCTGTAGTAATTTCTATAGTTTCTAAAATAGTGTCTTAAAGTCATATTAAAATTAAAATACATTTTATGAATACTATTTCTAACGTTTTTTATTTAAATAATATGTAAATATTATTTAATCATGCGCTGTAAATTATACCGATCAGGTTGTGACTGTCATATATGACGTTGCATATGCGCATGCATCTTAACGCGATTTGACGGCGTCAGTGTGAGCAGCGCCATGTTGATTTCTTTCTCGATTTCAATCTTTTTTATAATCTATAAAATTGATATAGAATGAAATTTAAAAAATAAAAATCACATAGAAACCAAAATGAGGGGTTGGCGAGCAGGGGGGCGAAGCCCCACTAGTGTATATATACAGGGTGTCCCATTTTAATCGATACACGCAAATATCTCGTGAAGGAAGGCCTTAATAGAAAAAATGCTAGAGACCAAGATTGTAGGATTTTACGGAGAAAATGGAATAGTGACCTTAGATTTGACCTTAAAAGTATCTTCAAGGTCATTTGATGGTTAACTTTGATTTAAATAAAACAGGAACATAGGTGAGAGAGTCAACCACCTTTGTTCCTGCTTTATTTATTTGTCAATATGGAGAGCAAAAAACATAATTATTAACTTTGATTTTTTAAATGGAAACCCTATTTGTTTATAGCGGCAATGGAAAGAGCGGAAAATATTACGTTTAAAACAATGGTCTTCGATTGGAAAACGATCGCTTTTCAATGTCATTCCCAGGTTAACTTTGATTTTTCCCGTAAGAATCCTACTTCGTAATTACGGAAATGAAAAAAGCGGAAAATTTTACTTTTAGAGTGATATGTTGTGTTTGTACTTCAAAGGGAATTTTAAGATATAATAAATTTTCTTAAATAAGCTGTGTATTATTTAGATTCAATATCAGCTAAATGGTTAATTTGTATCTAAGTACGCTGTAAAGCAAGGGATCACAATATGTTTATTAAAATATCAAGTTAATAAAAACATGCACCTATTAGTAGCATTAATTTACCATTGATAAATATTCATGTTCATATGAAATTATTTCATCCTTGACTTTATTACATTTTGCTAAGCAGCTTCTTATTTTTATGTTGAAACTGTCAATGTTATAATATTAAACCAATATCTGAATAAAGATCGATTTAAAATGGCAGATTATCCAGCAAATGACATCATTGACATCCTTCTTGTTTGGGAGAATGTCGCCGAAATTACAGAGGATCCGCAGTGCTATATCGTGAACGCTTCCCCAGACGTCGTCATCCAAATGCAAATACTATTCGTTTCCTCGAATTGTGAGCTCGACGAGGTCATCTTCGACGTCAAAGATTTAGACGTAATATTGAAGACCAGACGCAAAATCCTCGTTTTCTTGCCATTTTAGCAATGGTTCATTTAGATCCACATATTTCGCTACGAACCATTTAACGTGAACTGGGTGTACCTCGATCAACTTGTAGTAGATATCTGAAGTTGCCAGATACCATCCATATCATATCACACTGTACAATGAGAGTACAATTTTGTCAGTGGGCACAAAATCAAATGAGAAATGAGCCCAATTTCTTCCAATTCGTGATGTTCAGTGACGAATCTACTTTCAACAGCATTGGACATCTGAACAGACACAACAGCCATGGTCTGCAATAAATCCACACTGGATGCAACAAATTGATAATCAACACCGTTGGAATATTAACGTTTGGTGTGGCATAATCAATGGAAATTTAATAGATCCATATTTTTTTTAAGGTAATGTAAACAGTGAAAGTTACCTGAATTTGATCGAAAATGAACTTCCAATCCTACTAGAACATGTTGATATGAATACAAGATATAGGATGTGTTTGCAACAAGATGGAGCTCCACCACATTACGCAAGGATAGTACGGTATTTTTTAGATGATCGTTTCCCAAATCGTTGGATATATAGGGGTGGTCCAATTGCATGGCCAACAAAGTCACCTGATTTAACTCCATTAGATTTTTATTTGTGGGAATACCACAAAGATATAGTTTATAGAGAAAGACCAACTACTGCTAACGATATGAGAATGAGGATTCAAAATGCCTGTGCTAATATCCTACGTAATGTTTTGATACGAACTGTAGAACATTTCCAACAAAGACTTCAACTCTGCCTGCAAGTCGGTGGAGCTACTTTTGAGCATTTATTGCCTTGAACACCTAAATAGATAATTAACTAACAATCAGCCCTTTTCAGGGCTAAATGGAGTACAAAATCCTATCGCGCAACCTCCTCGTGGTGTATGCCGGGTTACGCTAATGCCGAAGGTAAATAAAGGAAACATTTGAAGAGGCAATGGTCGACTTTTATACAAAAAAAAAAACGACGTTAAATAAGAGTCAAAGGTCGTGATTCATTACTTTAATGTAAATTCTACAGATTAAGTTGTGGGTCCTGAACATCAGATTTGTATCGATAGCGATTAAAATTCCCTTTGAAGTACAAACACAACATATCACTCTAAAAGTAAAATTTTCCGCTTTTTTCATATCCGTAATTACGAAGTAGGATTCTAACGGGAAAAATCAAAGTTAACCTTGGAATGACATTGAAAAGCGATCGTTTTCCAATCGAAGACCATTGTTTTAAACGTAAAATTTTCCGCTCTTTCCATTGCCGCTATAAACAAATAGGGTTTCCATTTAAAAAATCAAAGTTAATAATTATGTTTTTTGCTCACCATATTGACAAATAAATAAAGCAGGAACAAAGGTGGTTGACTCTTACATTTTTTCCTGCTTTATTTAAATCAAAGTTAACCATCAAATGACCTTGAAGATGCTTTTAAGGTCAAATCTAAGGTCACTATTCGATTTCCTCCGCAAAATCCTACAATCTTGGTATCTAGCATTTTTTCGATTAAGGCCTTCCTTCACGAGATATTTGCGTGTATCGATTAAAATGGGACACCCTATATATATATATATATATATATAGTGTTTTTTTTTTTTTTTATACGGACGTTGACAGAGCGAACTCTGTTCAAGTGGCCCTACGACATCAAGACCCCACCGGCACCATCGCTAGACATCGTACTTCGGTGGGGCCGTTTACCAGCCGATTGGCTTCTTCTTTGGGGTTTGATATTTCCATACTTCCCCCGTCCACCGTAGTGATTAGGGGTTCAGGATCAAACTCGTCTACTTCTTACTGCATCGTCCGGCCGTCTACTTCCTACAGCATCGTCCGGTCATCCTCTGGCAGTCTCAACCCTCGCCCTACGTTCCTCTGCATCGGTTTGAGGAGCACTTACATTAGACGGGCATTGCCACATCTTATTGTAGCCTCAACCCCGACACCTACGTTCCTCTGCATCGGGTGAGGGAGTCTTGGCTCAACTTAGTTACCTACAATTCTCAGCATCGATCTAAGGAGCAGATATACGGACGGTAGTCTCATCGTCTCGGGATTCCGTAAGCTGACGTCTTGCCGTGTCCTCACTTCTAAGTTTTTTCATTACAGTAGCCGCGAACGACGCCACAGCCTTCCAGTTATTTGCTAACTTGAGCATCAGCCTGACTAAGTTCTCGGGCGTGACGGCTTCACCTAGACTTTCTAAGAGAGTTTCTCTTTCTGCGGCAAACCGTGGACAAATTTTGATGATGTGTTCGGCATCTTCGAGGGAATTCGGGCAAGTTGGGCAAGTAGCTTAATTGTCCAACTTGAAACGGTGCAGGTAATACCTGAAGCAGCCATGCCCCGTCAGTAGTTGAGTGAGATAAAAATCCAGATCGCCATGTCGTCTGTTTATCCATACTCCTATATTAGGCATCAGACGGTGTGTCCATCTTCCCTTTGTGGACGCGCTCCATCTACGCTGCCATGCTTCCAGGGTGCGTTGGCGTTCCTCCTTTTTAATTTGTGCCCTTGTCCGCTCATCTTCTTGATGCCTTTTAAAGAGTCTTGCCCTTTCTTCTGCTGCAAGATCCAGAGGGAGAATTCCCGCCAGGACCTCGATAGCATCGCTAGAGGTCGTCCTGTATCCGCTAGTGACGCGTAGACAGGCCCGACGGCGTGCTGATGTTACCTCTTTGGTGTACGACTTCACCGTTGCTGCTTCATGCCAGACCGGGGCGGCGTACAGTGTAATTGAGTCAATTACGTGTGCCAGCAGCTGTCTTTGAGTTTGCCGCGGTCCGCCTATGTTGGGCATCAGTCCCGCTAACGCATTCGTCACCTGCGATGCTTTCTTACCGACTCTTTTAAGGTGTTCATCGAACCTTAGTCGGGCGTCGATGTACTCCTAGGTATCGTATGGAAGGCGTCGACATAATATCGCTGCTTCCAACCCTTAAGGTTATTGTCTCCTTTTTCTTCCGGCTTGTCACTAGGACCGCCTCGGTAATCTCCTCCAATGTTTTACCGGTCACTACTATCGCAATATCATCCGCAAATCCAATAATCTTAATATTGTGAGGTACCGGAATCCTCAATACCTCGTCATACATGATGTTCCACAGTGTTGGGCCCATGACTGACCCCTGTGGAACGCCTGCAGTAAAATCGTGTTTCACAGTACCATCGTCCGTGCGAGATTGTAGTGTCCTATTGCTTAAGTAGCTTGCCACTATTTCCCGAATATAACTTGGCACCCTTAGTCCTTCTAAGGCACTGATGATTTGGGGCCAGCGTGCAGAGTTAAAAGCATTTTTAACGTCCAGGGTGACAATAGCGCAATACTTCTTAGCTCCTCGCTTCCATCTCTTGCTGCTAATTACCTCGCGTGCTGTGTTAACCACTAGCATGATCGCGTCTGTGGTGGATTTGGCTTTGCGAAAGCCGAATTGACGTTCTGATAACCCTAAGGGCCCCTCGGTGAAATATTGAAGTCGTCCGACTATGATTTTTTCAAGAATCTTCCCTGGGATGTCTAACAAGCAAATAGGCCTGTAGGACGACGGATCTTCCGGTGGTTTGTCGCCTTTTGGCAGCAGGACTAGCTGTTGCAGTTTCCAGCGTTGAGGAAAGATGCCCTCCTGAAGGCACGCTTCAAAAACCCTTAGAAATACCTTTGGGTTACTTTTTATTGCCAGCTTGATAGCCTGATTTGGGACGCCATCTGGGCCGGGTGCAGCTGCGTCCCTGGTCTTTGCACAGGCTCTTCTGAGTTCCTCATCAGTTAGAGGTGGGATATTATCTGGTGATGGGGCTTTCCAGTGAACCTGACATTGATCGTCCTTGGGAAAGAGGACTTCAATTATGCTGCTCAAGAATTCCGCTTCGCCTGGCGGAGCTGCTACTTTGCCCTTTAGTCGCGCCATGATCACTTGGTAGGGACGGCCCCATAAGTCCCTGTTTACTTCTTCACAAAGTTCTAGATTACAGCGTTTTTTGCTCGATTTTATTGCTTTACGTAGCCTTCTTCGTGCCAGCCGGTATTGCTCCCCCAAGTTTCCTCGATTGTTCTGGGCTTTTTGAGCGAGTCTGCGTGCTCGATGGCATTTCTTGCGCAGTTCAGCAATTTCACTTGTCCACCAGTATGTTTCCTTATGCCCTTTTTTCGTTTGTTGGGATCGTGTCATGGATGCATTTCACGCCTCTGTAACGAGGTCCATAAGAGAGTCGGCCATGGAGTTTGGTGTACCCGCATTTAGCCCTTCCCCTTCCATCATGACTTCAAAAGCTTCCCGATCTAGTGATTTGGCGTTCCATTTACGCATATTATACGTCTTCGGCCCACTCGCAGTCGCTATTTCGTACATTATAGCCCGATGGTCACTGTGCGTATATTGATCGCTTACTTTCCACTTCTGCAGGTATGTGCTAAGATCGTCGCTTGCAAAGGTCAGATCAATTATTGAGGTTTGTTTGCCTCTAACGAACATTAGTTCAGAGCCCTTGTTCATTAGACAGACCTCAAGTCTTGTTAGACTTTCAAGAAGTATTTTTCCTCTGTTGTTAGTTGAGGTACTCCCCCAGATGATGGACCACGCATTGAAGTCTCCGGCAATAATTAGGAGCCTTTTATTGGCTGCTTCGTCCACTACTCTGGTAAGTAGCATTGCGAACTGGGCTTCTGTAAGACTTGGGGGAGCATACAAGCTAAAGATGTATTTTCCCCTCACTTTTACCCAGGTATAAAGCTCTCTTAGGACGTGTGGTCGTTCCTGTACATAGGTATTCGCACTAACCCAGATTGCTGCCCTGCTGCTGCATTCGGTGAACCATTGTTGTGTGGCGTCCCTGTCTTTGTACTGCTCCGAGATGATAGCAACATCTATGGAAGATTCGCGGACGGTCTGTTCCAGGAGATCCTGTGCAACTTCGCAATGGTTTAGGTTGAGCTGCAAGTCTCATCCTCTAAACTTTTTAATGTACTCCTGGGTAAACGGGCATGCATAGCTGTATGATGCATGCTTCGTCTGGGATTTTCCGGCCTCTTGGCACAGCAGGTTGTGTGTGTGTGTGCGTGTGTGTGCTGGTGTGAGCGGTCAGAGCGGAACGCTACGGATAGAACTCTGGTAGGTCTATAGCAGAGAGATACAAACATGCACGCAGTAAATATACTTTAAGTAAAGACTGAGCTTTCGACTATTACAAAAATTGAACTTAACTCGGTTCGACTTGTCCAACGAGCGGAAGTTAAAAGTCCCTCTAGCTCTCTTGGTTCCTTCCAGTTCGTCATTCCGACTGCAGCTTTCCCCACTTTTCCCACCTTCTAAAAAATCGGCGATAGCACATTTTACACATTTTTAAGTCTCTAAAGGGCCTATGTGCAGGCGCGGAGGTCATCCTGCTAAACAGCATGTCGCCGACATCGCCATCCGGGGCCGACGCACACTGGGCCCAATAGACATTTGTTGTTTCAAAATTGTCTACGGACCATGGTTTTCGACCAAACACAATAATTTTTTTTTAATTGAACTTGGGGATGAATGAAGTTACCTTTCATTCATCCCCTTTAAGTGAAACCTAACAATAAATACTTTTTTGATTGATTATATTAAGGCGCAATATGAGCTCGGCGATAAGGAATCAAGCATCGTTAAAAAAAACCTTGAGAGTTATTTTATGGTCACTTTCAAGTCAAAACTGTCTGCTGTACTTTATAAAGAACACATATTTAGGAAAAAATATGTGTCTTAGATAGCAGATAACTTTGTTGTGATTTTTGATAACAATCTGAAGCGTGGAATACCTGTCACTGATAGTTTTGAAGGCAGTTCGAGATCTACGAAATACAGAATAATACATCCTATTACTAGTAGCTTTTCTCAGAAAGAAAAAAAAAAAGCTTTTTATAAAACTTTACGAGATGCTGGGAAGAAACATTTAATTAAACAAATTGAAGATCTTTTAAGCCATCCCAATTGTTCTATGAATAATTCCGTTTTAGAGGAAATATACTAAATACTCTCTAGTTATGACTAGTAAATGGGGATGTGACGGATCATTAGATTATAGCCAGTTTAAGCAAATATTCTCCAATGAAACTAGCTTAGATGAAAGTATTTTTATAATGTGTATGGTACCACTTATCTTAGAAGTCAATACTTCAGACGGTGCAACGGTAATTTGGCGTAACCCTCAACCTGGTTCGACTAGGCATTGCCGGCCAATCAGTTTTGTGTATGCCAAGGAACTCAGTGAAAAAACATGGCTGACGTTAATGCTATGAAAATTAAGATCAAGTCACTATTGCCTTCAATTGTAAATACAGATATAAATCAATTCAAAATACAACACTCATTAAAACTAAAATGATGGATGTTTCCAGTTTGCCAAGCAATAATAGGTTCTCCTTCTTGTGCAACGTGTAGCATTTGCGGAGCAAAACCTTCACAAATGAACGATTTGTATAGATTGTCTGAAAGAACAATGCCAAAAAAGAAAGCTTAGAATTTAACACCGATTCAGACAAGAAACTAGCCTCATCGTAGATTATCCACAACAAGGATCGGGTAAATCTAACGATGATAATACTGCTAGGAGATTTTTCCGTGACCCTGTAAATAATTTATTGAATTCCGCAATATACTTATATTTACATCCTTTAATAAAAAATCTTCTATTCATTTTTGTATCTCTTCCTTTTGTCGTAAGACGTTAAAACATACTGGTCTCGATAATATTTTTTCAACATGGCTAAAAAGAATCTCATAAATATTTTACTTTAATAATATCGGGCCAGCTCGCAACTATAAGAAGAAAAACTCACTTAGATATTTCCTTTGCATTCAAATCAGATACTTCCCACATCCTGTTTTAAACAAATAACCGACTCATAAAAAAAAATGTATCGACATCAGATTTCCTAGTTTTCAAAAATGCTTTTTACCCGAGCTTGTTAAATCCGAGTGTTTTCAGAGCTAAAGAGTCCCAACAGGGCCCCAACCGTCAAAAGCGGATACTCTCCAGCGCTACGCACGCAAACGTTCGCTAGAAAATATCGGCCACAGAAATGAGTTTATTAAGAAGTTATTTTTAAGAAACTAGCGTATAAAATAACAAAACAGATCATCGAGAAAAAGTTGAGTAGGACTACCAATGTTTTTTACAAAGATACAACAATTCAAAGTTTTTCTTGCATGCTAGCACTATATCTACATCTACATAGTGTTTCTCTCTTTTGCAAGCTTAGAAAGTTTTTGATGTAAAACATCCTTAGCTCTTCACAACGCGCGCTGCGTTAACATTTGTATTCTACAGCTACACTGTAAAAAATTTTTTGTAATAACACAACTCTGAGAGTAAAAAATTCAGGGACCTAGTCTTAGAGTAGTAAGCTTTTGTCGCGACATAAAATTACTAGTTAACGTAGAGCATGTAAAACTTAAGGCTGTAATAGTTATTTTCAAATCGAGTGAGCTATATAAAAACATCTCGTTGGTTCAAACTTTGAATGAAAATATGACTGATTGTTATACTAGCCAAAAATATTAAAATATTGATAATAACTCAGTTTTTGCTTAAATCTATAAATAGTTTAATACGTGCATAATTACACCGAAATTTGTTAAATATACTTAATTATAGTAAAAAGTACCATGCCTTGGTATTCTTGCGAGATAATTGTAAAATTACTGTTGGATTATGGGTAGCAATTTAATTAAAATTTTTTAGATATAAGAGCAATAGCGCGGAATTTTGAAAAGTAGATGTTCTGTAATCTATGATGATAAGCCTCTCAAAGAGGCAGCGCATTTATTGCCTATGCAGGATACGTGCGACAAACACCGTCATTAGGATTAGCGAGGGACTCGCACTCCGCCAAGTGCGCACCTTAAAAGATGCCCAGGTAGGCGACGTACATCTCCAGAACTGTATAACGCCTAAAGAAATCGCAGACAAAATCACATCCTGTACGACAAGCCAAGACGCAGGAGTTACAGTGTTGAAAGAGTGCTACGATTTTCGAATTAAAGACGGTGTATCTGTCTTTCTACAGCTAGAGCAATTCGAAGGCATCTGCAGTAGATTGGCTAAAGTTAGAGAAAAACATTCTGATGCAGCTATAGTGATTAGCTTACTGAGTGGTCAGCTAAAAAGATTTTGGGCGTTCCGAATGGCGTGGAAGTGTACACCTACAAAACCGCAAAGAAGAAAAATCTGGTCGCAAGACTAATAAAGGAGGACAAGCGCCTCTGCGAAGAAGACAGCAGCGTTGATTCTTCATTAGCTCTGCAAATCGAAGCATTGAAGATTCAGATTAATAATCAAAAGGTCACATTGGATCCAATCTTTTTAGAACATTATATCAAGGTTGCATTACTAGATTACGCAATATTGCACAAGGGCACCATGATCTTGCTTAGACTATTGGACAATATTGCTACCAAATTAAATAATATTTCATAAGTATTTAAAAATTTTCGTATTATTATTATATATGCAAGGCACAATAATGATTAGAGAACGCGTAAATGGCCTAGCAGTAGAAAAAGAACTGCAGAATGTGCTGTTGTACCTGAATTGAAGCGGAACTTTATCCCTATTGCCGCAATAAATGACACTGTTATGCATGCAATAAAAATAGCAAGCTATCATCATGGGCTTGAGATACCATGGAGTAATCATGCCTCAAACAAGATAAGGGCAACCTACAAGGCTTCTGGTCACAGGTGTTAAAAGTTTCTAACAGAGACTCTATAAAAGTATAAATGCCTGATCAAGTAACTAAATAAATTGTAAATCTAGGAGAGTAAAATTCTTAAAAATTTATTCACAATGATTGATATTTTTTGCGTTTTACCTTATTAGTAGATATGACTGAATATACACTCCTATTAATTCATCTGACCATTTCGTATTCCATTTTGTAGATAAAAATTCATGAAATTTTGATATAAGCATAATTATATTCTTGTTTCTATTATATTCCTTAATGAAGTTACTGACATCAAAAATTTCGTACTCCAATCCAAAATATCTTGATGATCTGCTAAAATAAAAATCAGAATCATTAAGACAAACTACATTTCAATACATTTACATAAATACTAGTAATATTTCTTTCTCCTGTTTGCTTAGGTCACTTATAGTTATCTAAGTGAGCCCCTATATAATGTAGGTCTCAGGTACACACATCAAAATGCAATGGCAATAATAACATGTAATACAAAATGGAAATAATTGAAATTAATTTCAACAAAATTTTCGAAAAATACGTATCTATAGAATATAGCTAATATTTCCGTTAAAATTTTTCACGCAAAATTACAATCAATTATGAATGATACAATATATTTGTTTACTAGCCAGAGATACCTCGCTCGTTAACGCTCGCTCGGTTAAGTTTGCTTTTCTACGGTTAATTGATAGTAATAATAAATTTTTTTCTGCAAAAACCATGTCTATAGTGAAAAATGCTTCCAGAGGAATTATGAATTAATCACAATAAGCGAAGAAGTAAAAAACCGTGTTTGAAATACAAATGGGGCAAAGTTGCTAACGATAGCACGGATGTCATTAAAAGATGATTATAAAAAACATACGTTCTGAATTACAATATTTTATAAATTTATTTATTAAGTGTGTAGTTTTGATAAAATACCAAGAAACCTTTTTAAACAATAATCTAAATAAAGATATAATTGCTCAATTATAAATAAGCTTCTATGAATGTTATTCGATGAATTTTATGCAACACTAAATTTTAACAAGACTTAGTTTGCATTATGTGAATACGATTTATTTTTTAATGATATCTGTATTAGAGTAAAAATAATTAAGATTAATTCATTTTTTATCAATTTATAATATAATTATATATTATAAATTTAATTCATAATGTACGTATTTCTAATAACATTGCATTAATGACTTTTAAAATATTAGATACGGTAAAAACTTTACATATAAATAACTTTATTTGTTACATAAAAGAGCTCAACACAAATATAAATTACACAAAATTTCTTTAAGAGGACCTAACCACGTTAAAATTAAAAAAAAATGAGGTATTGAATTATATTTTTATATAAATCTCAAATTGTTTAAAAAATTGAGTAACCAATGATGAAAGTTGAGTAGTACTGTAGAAAGCATCAAACATTTTTTATATGTTAAGATAAACTGTATGTTAATAAAAAAGCGAATAGAATCGTTATACGAGGCATATGAGCTAATCGCATTTTCTATTGATATTGCGTAGGAAATCACTTACTTATGATTTATATGTCTGATCAAAATTACTTTAAAAAAGAAAATACCAGTTGTCTCGCGCATTTCAAGATATAAATCAAATGGAAACTCCATTATACTCATAAGTAAAAATAGCTCGGGTAGTAGGATAGCGGATTACCACGCTGAGAACCCGGGTTCTAATCTCGGTTAGGAACAATTTTTTTTATTTTTTTTACTGCTTAATGGTGTTTAGATTTTCAATAAATGAACTCTGTTATAACTATTTTTCTAATAAAATACTAATTTTTGCCAAATAAATTAAATACAGAGTATCTGCAAGTGATATATCAAGTGATTTATCAATTGATAAATCGCGCCAAATCATCACTTGATAAATCATTCGATAAATCACTTGACAAATTAGTTGCTTAATCATGTGATTAATCAAATGATTAATCGAATGGTTGTTTGCGCCAGGGAAACCCGTCGGTTGATAGTTCTTGATGTAAATTGTGTGATTAGATCAAAATTAATGAGATCGTCAAATAAACTTTATAACATCTTTCAAATTCAGTGTAACACAACATCATTAATAATGAAGCAGATATTAAAATTGAAAAATTATCATTGTAAAATTATTTTTTTTTAACCTCGATCACCGTAAAATTATAAAGCGACGGGTTTATCAAGTATGTTTGATTCTTCTTGGAGTAAGTAATGATTTTTGTCAGTGTGCTGATTGACTTTTTTGACATACACTTGACATTTTTAAAACTAATTTCACTACGATCATTAGCGTATATTGATAAAAATACAGAAAAACCTATGTAAGCTATAAAATTTCTTCATTTCTCTTATTGCATAACTTTTTAATGGCGAAATCATAATTATAATACTAAGATACGGAACGGTGACAATGAATACAAAACAAAATACAAAATAGTTGCCAACATTTTACCTTGTAAAAGGTGTTTTTTTAAATTAATTTATTTCTTGTAAAGAATTGAATAATAATCAATTTATAATATATTAATTACTTGACCTTATAAAATTCGAATAATTTAATTAAATTTCGAACATTATAAAATTTTTGGGCCTTATATTTTTTGGTCCTATCTTTTTTGGTCTTTATATATCTTGGGCCTTATATTTTTTTAGTAATTAAAATAATTTTTTGGCTATATATTTCTGAACACATATTTTGGGCCTTATTTTTTGGGAGGCTTTTAATTTTAGGCTTGATAAAATTTTTAGACTATTTTTGTCAATTTCACCGTGTTGGACAAATAAATAGAATTATAAATTGTAGGTCGAATTATCAAATTTGCCACGTAAACTTCTAAATTTCAATGATAATAGATACGAAAGTTTTACCTGCTTTGCTTTACTGATCTAAACTGAGCAGCAACTATACTTATAATAGCTGAATTTAAGAAACAGTTATTGATTTTTTATTATACTTTTTGAGATTTTAAATAATCTTCTTTCTGCTTAAACATGTCCAAATATATAAATAAAGTGTTTGATAAGTACAGGGGTGTTTCTAAAGGAAAGGTTTTTAAAATCTATCGAAAAAAGATAATCAGTAAATTAAAATTTGGTAAGTAATAGTTTGTAACGCCACGTAAAGCTCCGCTTTAAAAAATTAAAAATTAAAAAAAACTAAAATTTTTATATAAATACATTTTTAGAATATACGCGAGTATCGCGCTTCCCCACTGTCGGCTAAACCCGCGCAACTACAGCAGCGCCACGAGTCAGCAAGCGGCGAGCGTTAATAGAAAGCAGCAGCGCAAGAGTAGGAGAAGCGGCACAGCGTGCGTGTATATATGTATATAGCGAGCGGCGAGTGCAGCGGCGCAAGAGTAGGAGTAGCGGAGCGGCGGCGCAGCGCGCGCGTATTATAATGTATTAGTATGAATGGTTTTTGTATATAGGTATGAATGTAAGTGTGAATGTATGAATGTGAGAGTAATTTAGGCGGCACGATCTCCGCTCGCTCCGAGGCCTATATAAGGACCCGCACGACCCGTACCAGATCACTAGCCGAAGCGCAACTAAAGCGCCTAGTTCCTGCTCTTGAGCAATTTATGCCTTGAGCCGGTAAACACTTAGAATATTTTCAAATAATTCTATACTTATAAAATTTCAAGATGGGCAACGATATCGCATAATAATGCGTATCCGTCCTATACTTGTAAAACTTCCAATTCTTGTCAAAAACTAACTTAGAAAAATTTCGTTATCTAATTCAACTTATAAAATTTCCAAACACGAGCTATCAGATTACGCAAGCTTAAGCGTATCTGCATATCTATATATTTTTGTAAAAATCAAAACGGAGTTACTTATTTGATTTATGTGATAATATAGAATATATGCAATATTTATGCAATATTCTAAAACATACTTATTTGAATATATTTACTTTTTGTTATAAAGAACAAAAATCTTTTTATTTGCAAAGGAATCCTCACTACCTGGTATCCCGGACCTGAACAACTATAGTTATCAAATCATGGTAACTATAGTTATCAAATCATGGTCATCATATAAAAAATAATAAACAAAATTTATTTAGAATCTGTTGTCAAAATTACGACACAGATTAAGTAAATGTTCACTACTTTTCTATAATAAAATTATTCGCAGGACCGAGAAACGTAATGACCGTTTCAAGTTGCTGACAGAAACTTTCGAGAGATTTTTGAAAAATATTGTTGTTGTTTTAAATTCATATCTTAATTATTTAATATACAGTTTCAGATATAAATGAAATCCTCAGAAAATTGGAAAATCATTTGTGGATTGGATATACATCTAATTCTTTGTATTTTAACAACGATAATGCCATATTCTTATTTAGTATTAAGGATGTATTATAATTTTTCTCAAACTGATCAAAATGATTTGTCGTCATTTCAGTTAACGACACTTTTGATAAGATGCTTGAAAATGTCGAAATATAAGAGAATTTGCAACTTAATTAAATTATAGTAAAATATTTTTTTTTATTTTTGTATCTAAATAAAAGAATAATTAAGTAATTGCAATCAATATTATCCATTTTAAAATAAAACTTTAAACAATCATTCGTTATATATAGTTGGTTTATTGAAAGAAAATTATTGTACGTTGTATACAGTTCCATGCGTATATTGATTCATATAAACATTTGTATTCACACATAATCACATACACATATCCTTAGTTGAAATTTAGCTTCCTTTGCCTCTCCCTCTTTCTCACTTGGAACATACATATGATTGTCATTAGTTCTATTTACCTGTTTACTTCTTCCTTACTTGTTCTTCAAATATATCTTGTGCACTATTGTGCTTTTGTTAGTAGACCACTCAACAAGTTGTATGTCTATTGTTATATTATCTTATTGTTAAATACTTTTTAGATAGTTACAATTATTAAAGATTTTTTTCACTATGTCTGATTATGAAAAATTATGTGAAATACCAGACCAAGTAAGACATCCAAGATTATATAACATTGTAAAACAATTCATCATACATGGACCCTGTGGTAAACTTAATTTGAAATCACCTTGTATGGACAGTAACACTGAAAAATGTACTAAAAATTTCCCTAAACCTTTTAATGAAACAACTAATTTTAATAGTAATGGCTATCCTAATTATCGACAACGAAATAATAGTTAAAAAATGTATTTTACTTCAACTAACATAGCAGATAACCGGTTTGTAGTTCCATATAATCCTTATCTGTTATTTAAATACAACTGTCATATTAATGTAGAAATTTGTTCAACAGTTCAATGTGTTAAATATTTATTTAAATATTGTTTTAAAGACCACGATTGTGCATTTATTAAAATGACTGACAACCGAAAAAGAAAATGAAAACTTCGATTATGATGAAATCAAACAATTTTTAAATGCAAGGTACGTAAGTTCACCAAAAGCAATGTATCGTCTTCTTAAATTTCATATGTATGTTTTATCTCACGTAATGTATAGATTAGCAGCTCATTTAGAAAATGAGCAATTTGTATATTTCAAAGAAGGATCAGGAAAAGAATTGATTATTAAAAATTTAAATACAACATTAACTGCATGGTTTGAACTGAATGCAAGTGATCCAGAAGTAAGAAAGTATTTATATCCAGAAATACCAAATTTTTATGTTTTTAATGAAACTTCAAAAAAATGGACTATTTGAAAAAGAAATTGGAAACCAGTTTTATGTAGAATGTACTTTGTTAATCCCAAAGATAAGGAACGATCTTATTTAAGATTATTATTATTACATATTAAAGGAGCTCAATCGTTTGAGGAGTTAAGGACTTTTGAAAATGTTATCTATCCAACGTACTGCAATGCAGCATTAGCTAGAAAATTAATAAAAACAGACGATGAATGGGATAAGTGTTTAGAAGAAGCTATTCAAATTCAATTTCCAATCGCATTGTGTAAACTGTTTGCTTACATTTGCCTTTTCCATAATCCAGTTAATGCAAAAGAATTATACGCAATTATATGTAAAAGAATTATAAATATCAAGATTATTTCTACCATCCAATTTTTGCAAAAGAAGATGGTGAAATTATGGCATTAAAAAAAATTGATGCTGTTTTATCTACAAACGGATATTCCTTGCAAGATTTTAATTTACCTGAAATTAATCAACAAGACAATGAAAGGTTTGAAAAAATTGAAGCAGACAATTTTGAGCAAAGCTTACAACATAACATCATTAGCATCAAAAAGTTACTTATTAAACACATTAATTATTTAAATAATGAGAAAATTAATGTATTACCAGTCGCATGGACTGGAATAGCAGCAAATTTTTTAATTAATGGGAAAACTTCTTATGTAACTTTCAAATTACCATTAAATATTACTGAAGAAACGACTTGCATTATAAAAGCTAATTCAGAATATAGAAAAAAACTCCAGAATGTTCGAGTTATTATATGGGACGAAATAACAATGACATCAAAACATGCATTTGAAGCAGTGGACAGATTATTTAGAGATTTAAGTAAAAATAATATCATTTTTGGAAATAAAGTAATGATTGTTTCAGGTGACTTTAGGCAAACCTTGCCAGTAGTTAAACATGGTAATAGAACTACAATAATTGAAAATTGTGTTAAGAATAGTAATACATGGATTAATTTTCAGCACAAGTCTTTAACAGATAATCTAAGAGTATGTGAAAATGAGATGGAATTCAAGCAATGGCTTTTAAATATTGAAGAAGGCAAATATTTAAGTTGTTTTGCAAAAGAGTCAGAAACTAAAAATTCCACACGAATTATTATCAAACCACGATATAATTACAGAAATATTTGGGGAAAATTTAAATGTCAATAATGAAGATATTCATAAAAAAGTTATTCTAGCACCAAAAAATGAAGATGTACATAATATTAACAATGAAATATTATATAAAATTGAAGGCGACATGAAAAAGTATATTATTATTTGTACATTAGTGTAGACTCGTATACAAATAAAAATAACAATAATTTAGTAGATTTATTTCCAGTAGAATTTTTAAACTCTCTGACGCCGGATGGCTTACCGGCTCATAAACGTCGATTAAAAGTAGGTGCTGTTGTAATTCTTCTTCGTAATAGTAATTTGAATGATGGTCTTTGTAACGGAACTCGATTAATTGTATGAAATGAATTTTTGTATTAGTGCTGAAATAATTAGTGATTATAAAGCAGGAAGTACAGTTTTAATACCACGTGTATATCTAACATCCTCCAAAAACGAAATACCTTTTGAAATGAAAAGATGACAATTTCCACTAAGATTAGGATACACAATGACGATTAATAAGTCTCAAGGTCAAACTTTTAATAAAGTTGGAGTATACTTACCAAATCCAGTTTTTAGCCACGGCCAATCATATGTAGCACTATCAAGGGTAATTTCAAAAAACAATTTAAGGATCAAGCTTACAGAGAATTCAATAATTAATAATAATGAAAATATTAAATCAAAAAGTATTTATACAAAAAATATTGTTTATCACGAAATTTTATAACACATAACTTACAAAAAACTTTTTAAATCTTGCGTCAGCAATAAAACGCGCTGTAAGTTGACGTTGCGTGGCATGTTGTTTTTATTATGTTTATTAATAACTACAGTATATTAGTTTATAGGAATTCTCTATTCTATCTACGTGTTCCTACTATAAAAATCAAAGAAAATATCACTGTCAAATAAAAAAGCTTGAAACAATATTTTATGAAATGGACGGCACAAAGCAGAAGCAGCGAGAATGCGTATGTGCGAAGTGCGAACACTGTTAAAAGCAAGTTTAAACAAGTAGTGCTAGGTATCGACTAGCGCACTCTCACTCAGCGTCGCGGTGCAGTGTTCATTAGCCGCTACGACAAGTTCGAGAGCAGATGGAAGTGAAAAACTATTCATCATGTCTTCGGTAAGAAATGTGAAGTTTGAAAAATCTCTGTGTGTTTTGTGTCAGCCAGGTAATAATAATAATACTAGCACATTAAATGGTTGTGCTAAAACCATTTAATTCCAATACATAAAATTATTGCTACAAACCTTACGTAGACAAAGCAAAGATCGCTAGAACGGTAAAAAAGTTAAACGAAAATAAAGTTGATGAAAGTACAGTAAATACTGCTCGTGTCTTAGAAGATAATAGTAGAATTACACGATCCAAATTAAATTCAACGTTGAATACATTACCACAAAATGAAATTAAAAATCTCAAATGCGGTGTCTGTGGATTTAATCGTCATAATCAAGAAAAAGAAATGTATAGGATATGTGAAATGGAACGAGCGACAAAATTTTTTAAAGCTACAAGACATTTTCAAGATAATGTCTATACGCGTTATTTACATCTGTCACAAAAATTGCATAAAATTGTATCTGAAAAAGTATGACGATAATATAAAATCTATTCAGAATGAATCTGTTAGTGAAGCGAGTATGAGTAGTAATAATAATAAACAACATGAAATGAACAGTGACTAATGTTACTGCAGAAATAAATAATAAAGTTGATGCGATTTCTTACGTAGTAAACTCTTTGCTACCTCGAATCCGACAAGGAGAAGTCTTTACTTTAACTACTGTACGTAATCAAGCAAACGAATTTACGAATTCAAGATTGAATATTGTTAATGTAGATGTAAAAAAATATTTACTAAAGCACTACGGTGAGACAATTGAGTTTTCGATCCCATGTGATCAAAAAAAACCTACTCTGTTCTATGACATTAGTATATCTTTGGAAGACATAATTTCTCAACAGCAGCCTGAATATATTCTCAAAGAAAGTGCTAGAATTATAAAAAATGCGTTGCAATCACTTATTTTTGATTTAGATGATAAATTTTTAGATGCGAATACTTTGAGGTTTTCTTGGGAAAATTGTGAAATCCTCAAAGAATTATTAATATTTTTTAAAGAACTCTATACGTTGAGACAAAAAGCTCGAAAAAGTTTAGATAAAAAAGAACTTTCTCAACACAAAATTTTAAAACTAAAATCATTGTATCAAATAATATTTCATATTTTAAAATCTGGTAAGGAAAAAACTCCTTTGCATGTCTTGATAGCTCAAACTACTCACAGTATATGCAAAAGTAAAACTTTAATCGAAAGCTTGAATCACCTCGGGTTATGTATATGATACGATCAAATTTTGAGGTCTAAAACTAATTTGTCAGAGTTTACAATAGAAAAATGTTTGAGTACAGTTCCACTTCCAAGTCATTTTATTAAAACAAAATTCACAAAAAATGTACAAGATTTAGCGTGGCTCATGTGTCGCATGGATATTTCAAAAAACTTCAAGCCCTGATGTTCAAACACAGCTAAACACTCCAAACTGGGCCCCGTTTAACTCTATTTTAGTTGAAGACAACAAGAGTATTCAAAGTGTAGGTTTTATGCCAATATTTCCTCATCCAGTTACCGAATTTGCTACTGTTTACACGGTAATTTGCAACTTCAAAGATATTCTAAGCCAACTCGATCAAAATTATTTTCCGTTATTTTGTGACGAAGGCGTCTACCGCATAGCAAAACCTATATAACGGATGCGAGGAGAAGAATTTAAAGATATTGTTTTGATGCTCGGAAATGTTCATACAATGAAGATTTTGCAAGTGTGCATAGGTAGTTATTTGGAAGGCAGTGGGGTAGAATACATCTTTTTAGAAACTGAATGTTTCGGAGAAAATGTATCAAACAAATAATGAGTGGCGCACATTACAATCGCGGCATGAAAGCGTATTTTTTGCTGGGAGAAGCTTTACAGCGCATTCAAATAGAAGCCTTTTTTAACGATAACGCTGTTAAGAATTACGACGATGAGCTTCCAACTTTGAGCGCTTTACAAGATACTCTCTCCGAAAAAAACTTTGATGAGAGTAAAGCACTTTATAATACTTTTTGTCAGTGTAATAGTAAAATTCTGTTAGATTATCAAAATTGGCGGAAATCAGATGTGAACAATCTAATCAATTCAAATACTGGACCATCGCAATTGAATTAATTCAATTACTGATAAATATAGATAGAGCCGATCGTCAGGGTATTTGGAACTTGCATGTTGATTCAATAAAATTATTGCCCGTTTTTCGAATTTTCAACCGAATAAATTACCTTCGCGATGCTTCCGAATACTATCAAGACATGATTAATTTGCCAACACAAAATCCGGAGCTTTACAATGAACTTGTCGCCGGAAATTTCACTGTTAAACGATCATCTGTACCATATACATCAGTTGGAACGGATCAAGGCTTAGAACAGACAATCAACCGTTCTCAAAAAAGCGCTTCAGACATTATAGGTGCGACGCCAAAAAAAAGAGTACGTTACAGCTTGGAATCTCACTTACCATGAACTTTTAGCAGTAAAAAATTTATTCACAGAAATTACACATGTAGCATCAGAGAATGACGTGTTGCCAAAACATCACGATTTCAATCCGTCCATGACGAGTAAAACTGAACAGCAACTTGATAAAATAATATCTTATATTACTTCTCATTCTAACCCTTTCAAAAGTGGAAGTGGACCTTCAAAAAATATTATTACACAAGAGTTGGCAACACCTGAGTGCACTGAAGGCCTGTTGAACATATTCGAAAACGGATATAAATTATACCAAGAATTCTTTTCAGAACGATTTGTTGTAAAAACGAAAAACCTATGCGACACGATTTCTAAAGTTAAACTCACAACATTTAAATCTTCTCAGCAAGAAAATACTCTTTTGCCAAAAAGTTTGTCTATCGTTAAACAAAATCAAATGGCTCAAAGAATAATTGATATCGCAAAAGAGCGTGGATACAGTTTAGAAAGTTTATTTTCCTTCGAATTAACAGAGAAAAATCCGTTATTTAATGAACATGGTTCGATGAAAAAAGAAAAAAGTAAATCTGATCTAGTTACGGAATTAGAGACGCTTTCAAAAGATCATAATGAATCTTGAAATGGTTTATCTAACGCCACTGTAATAATCGATGTAATGAGCAGGCAAATCAAATGGAAAGATATCAAAACTTTCGGTGATTTTGCTACTGCCTTTTACAACTCTGTAAAAACAGTTTTGAAGGACAAAGTACATCGAATAGATTTCATATTTGACTCGTATTTTGAAAATTCGATTAAACTTGACGAAAGAATAGTTAGATATAAAGAAGCTTCTATATAAATGCACGATATAAATAAGAACGTTCCAATGCCAAAACAAGAAAAACCGTTCTGAGCATCGAAGAGCAACAAAGTATTATTGCAAACATTCATTCGAAAAATTGTTTTAGATCGAAGTCATGATTTATGGCCAAATACTAGCAAAGTACACGGAGAGAAAATCCTTACTTTTATTACAAGATAGACACAAAGTAAAGGAACATGTAATCCATGCATACTTGATTTGCATCGCAAGCGCGGTCATGCTAAAATCCCATGGGTTCTTTGCGATTAACGCATGGAGCGCCACGGTGTCTTTTTGATGAGTTTGCGTCGACTGGAAACTCTCGTCTCTCCCCGCTTGCCGTGCGCATCTTCGCGGTTAAGCCGGAACGGGAGATCGCATGATGTACTCAGTATACTTGCAATCGACCCATGGGATAATCCCGTGTATCGCTTGCGATTAACGCATACTATACTTACGGGTGATTATATCATTATACTATTGCCATAAAAACATCAGATTCATGTTTTATTGGGTTAAGATCAATGCCTTAATTACAACAAATTTACATGATACCATAGCATGCACAAGTAGCCGTGCTTTAAAAGTAAGAATTTTCTCTCCGTGTAGGAACCAAGCACAGTGCCCTGCGTAGTGAACCAAAAAAATATCTTGAGATATTCGCACATGGTATAACTTTGCAACAAATAAATTCAATAAACTAAAACTAATCTGCATTGAATGATATTTTACGTGTTCTTTTTTTTTTAGGTATCTCGGAAGCAGACATCGCAGCATCTATTCGAAATGCTGAACAGTTCCTGTTAAAAGTTTTGAAAAAAACAGCTAAATACTCTTTATTTGATATAATTAGGTTTAAAACGCACAATAATTTTGTTTTGATTTCGGAGCTGCCGCCTACTAGTGCTACACTGCGATTGGATATACAGCGAGCGTTCTATGCTACACATTAGCAAATAAATTTGTTAAATCCACGTACCGAAATATTAGATCCACTACTATTTGGTTATTGTTTTTAAAACGAGCGATTAGTTCCAAAAAAAGTAAAAAGTTTGTTCCCACCACTTGACATGTTATTACCGAGTTGTAATTGTAAAGTATGCTCGACAAAAGCATGTTGTTGTCATGCAGAAAAATTACCGTGCATTTCATTTTTGCAAATGTCGCATGGATAATACGTGCAAAAATCCTCATGAAAATAAATAATAGAGTAACTTTTCTTATTCATACATAAACAATTTTTAACATTTAAATAAAAAGACAAAATAATTTTAGAATAGAGCATGTGGATGGCGAATTCGGTTATAGCGAAGCGCCAATTCGAGTATGTATAATTAGAGTTTATAGAAAAAAGATAAGTTTGATAAAAGCATATATGTTATAAATATTTCTTACGTATTATTTCCCGCATAATCAAATTTTGGACGTAAAACGCGAAAGAACGTAATTTTGCATTAAAAATTGTTAATAACAAAAAATTAACCAGGAATTTGGCATGGTACCCTCGAAATTTTGATTCAGCGACCTAAAAAACATAAAGTAAAACCAAGGTACCGAGGGCACCTCATAAAAATGCTCTAGTGCCACAAGCGCCCGGACTATTTATTTATAAGTTTATTTTAAACTCATTAAAAGATTATAAAATCAGTTTAAAAAAAAAAAAAAAAAAACACTTTCTACAAGGTAAAATGTTGGCAACTATAAGTTTTGTACCCATCCTCACCATTCTGTATTTAGTATTATAATTATGATTTCTCCTCTAAAAAGTTATGTAATCCTTAGAGAAATTGTCTAATGTTTATAGCTTATATAGGATTTTCTGTATTTTTATCAATATACGCTAATGATCGTAGTGAAATTAGTTTTAAAAATGTCAAGTGTTAAACATCAGCACACTGACAGAAATCATTACTTACTCCAAGAAGAATCAAACATACTTGTTAAACCCGTCGCTTTATAATTTAACGGTGATCGAGGTAAAAAAAAATAATTTTACAATGATAATGTTTCAATTTTAATATCTGCTTCATTATTAATGATGTTGTGTTACACTGAATTTGAAAGATGTTATAAAGTTTATTTGACGATTTCATTAATTTTTATCACACAATTTACATCAACAACTATCAACCGACGGGTTTCCCTGGCGCAAAAAACCATTCGATTGATCATTTGATTAATCACATGATTAAGCAACTGATTTGTCAAGTGATTTATCGAATGATTTATCAAGTGATGATTTGGCGCGATTTATCAATTGATAAATCACTTGATATATCAGTTGCAGATACTCTGTATTTAATTTAATTGGCAAAAATGAGTATTTTATTAGAAAAATAGTTATAAAAGAGTTCATTTATTGAAAATCTAAACACCATTAAGCAGTAAAAAAAATAAAAAAAATTGTTCCTAACCGAGATTAGAACCCGGGTTCTCAGCGTGGTAATCCGCTATCCTACTGTAATGTCCCACGTTTATATATCTTAGTATTTACAAATATATATTATTATGTATGTTTATACACACACACACACACACACACACACACACACAAACAGGAAAAGACCAGGCCAAATGTGGTGCCCCCAGACAGCATTAAAATCAGGTGGTCCTATAGCGGCAGTTTAGCGGCGACCATCCAACTCCCGGCAGTAGCTGCTAAATAGCTGCTGCAAAACGGGAAAATAAGGATCGGATTGGTCAACTGCAGAGTTCGACTGCGAGAAGGATCCTCGCGGTGTTACAGGTGTCACGAAACTGGACACATCACGAGGGACTGCAAGAGCGCAGTCGACCGGTCGGCGCAATGCTACCAGGCAAAGTAGTGGAATATGGGGCCATAGTGAAGGTCCGCAGAAGGCGGAAGTACTTATCAGAAAGGACTAAGGTACTCCAGATTAACCTGAACCACTGCGTGATGGCCCAGGACCTCCTGCCCCAGTTGGTCAGAGAGGAGAAGGCAGACATCGTCATCAGCAGCGAGGAGTACAGGGATCTCGAGGACCCAAGCTGGGTGAGGAACAGTACCGGCAAAGCGGCCATCTGGGTATGTGGAAGCCTCCACATATCCCGCAAGATGGCCGCCCCCTCCCCAACTTTACCTGGGTGGAGGTAGCGGGGGTACGCATTTACAGCTGCTATCTTCCGCCCAGCGACACCATCGAGAATTTCACGAGGTCCCTAGACGCCATCGTCACCAGCGCCCAATCCTCCCGGTTGCCTGTTGTAATCGGGGGGGACTTCAACGCCTGGGCGACGGAATGGGGTAGCGCGAAGACCACCGTTCGCGGACGCGCACTCCTCGAAGCCTTCTCCACACTGGAGCTGGAGATCGCTAACAGAGGGACGACTCCTACCTATGCAAAGGGTAACAAGTCGTCCATAGTTGACCTGACCTTCATCGATCCAATCATGGTGGGGGAAGAGTACGACTGGAAAGTTAACGATCGATACACGGGTAGCGACGATCAAGCTATCGTGTATCGGCTTCAGCGGACCAACAGAAGATCCGGGGCAAAGCTGCAAGCTGTGAAGAAGAGGTGGTCACCAGCTTCCTTTAACCGAGAGGTGTTCCTCTGCTCCCTGGAGGAAGCAGTGGTGGAAGAGACACCCATGGAGAGAGCCCGAGACCTCGCGACGGCCATAACAGCTGCCTGCGATGCATCCATGGCCACAAAATCAAACACGAAGAGCTGACCGCGGAATACGAGACTAAACAAAAGAGGTTCAAAGCTGCCATTAAGGCTGCGAAGAGAAAGTGCTTGCATGACTTTTGTGAGAAAGTAGAAAACGATCCCTGGGGCAGGCCGTACAAAACGGTCATGAACAAGATCAACCCCCCGGGGGTGCGGGAACTCCAACCAGCCCCGACTTCCTCGACAGGATCGTTCGACACCTCTTCCCACAACAACGGGAAAGAGCACCAGATACCGGCCTGATGGTAGCGGACGGTGCAGCCGAGCCGCCAGATGTATCAGAAACCGAACTGAGGATGGCTGCTCGGAGGATCATCCATAGAAAAGCCCCAGGGCCGGACGGTATACCTGGCCTGGCAGTCAAGTCCGCAGCGTTGGAGGTCCCTAGCCTTTTTAGAGACACCTTCAACGCATGCTTAAAGGAAGGATGCTTCCCGGATCAGTGGAAGGTACAGAGGTTGGTACTCCTACCGAAGGGAAGTAAACCCCCGGAGGAGCCATCCTCTTACCGATCACTTTGTATGCTGGATATATCCGGGAAGCTATTTGAGCGGATAATAAGTGCCAGGCTGGAGGCAGCCATCGTATCGGAAGGAGATCTTTCCGAAAACCAGTTGGGCTTTCGGAAGGGTCGCTCAACCATCGACGCCATAAGCCGAGTTGTCGAGCTCGCCACCAACGCCATCGGTGGCAATAGAAGCGCCAGGCGCATGTGCGCAGTCATTGCCCTGGACATCAAGAACGCCTTCAACTCGGTTAGATGGGACAGCATCATGCTGTCCCTAGAACATCTCAAGGTACCGCTCTACCTACGAAGAGTCGTTTCGAGCTACCTGAGGGACCGGATCCTGCTCTACGACACCGATACAGGTGTGCGCTCATACAACATTACTGGAGGCGCACCACAGGGTTCGGTCCTGGGGCCGCTATTCTGAAATGTCGTGTACGACAGTATGTTAAGACAGCGGCTCCCCCAGGGGGTTTCAATGGTGTCTTTCGCCGATGACTTAGCTCTTGTCGTCGTGTAGCTGTACCCGGTTAGCCAAGTGTTAGTGCTATACCTCAAAACACTCAAACTCTGTGTACAAGTTATAGTAGAACTCCTTGTTTTCTGGTTTGAGAGTCTGCATCGTGCAACAAGCGAAGGGGCCGTCGACAGCAGTCCGGCGTTAGTGGGAAACCATAGAGCAAATTAGATTAACAGTACATAAATTAGCAACGAGTAATCGTGTAGAGTAAGATCAATTAGTATCTGTCGTGCCACGAAGGACTATCCAGTTCCAGGTCACATATTAGAACGAATATACCGTAAGTAAAGTTTAATTGTACCAACATCAAAGTAACTATAAGATACCAACGCACAAGCAATAACATCCTGTAAGAAACTGTATTGTCCCCAATAAAACAAACATAACAATTTAATCAGTTTCTACAATTTTTATTCTATTAATTAAGAGTAATCCATAAAATAACCTATATCCTAAATAAGTAAATAGATAATCAAGTGCCTACAACATCAATAGTCACAAAGGTAAGAACTTCAGGACAAGCACAAGTAAGTATAAAAGCGGACTCAGCATCGTCCACCAAAAGCGGACGGACTATAGTCCGCGCACGAGAGTGTCCGCGCATGTCCCACCAACGCGACAGTCACGCGTGCACTTGTGCATTTAGATATATATTGTATATCTATATATCTAGTCCATCCATTCAACTTAAGTATCTCTAGTAACAATAAAGCTCCCGAGCTTATGCTAGTTCTCGCGAATAAATAATTATTTGTAAAACTTGCGCAGCCCGTATCCCTATCAAATACGGTCTTTAGACTACTACCCGAGCTATATTTACTTATAAGTATAATGGGGTTTCTATTTGATTTGCATCTTCAAATGCACGAGACAACTGGTATTTTCTTTTTTAAAGTAATTTTGATCAGACATATAAATCATAAGTAAGTGATTTTCTTACGCAATATCAATAGAAAATGCGATTATCTCATATGCCTCATATAACGATTCTATTCGCTTATTTATTAACATACAGTTTATCTTAACATATAAAAAATGTTTGATGCTTTCTACAGTACTACTCAACATTCATCATTAGTTAAACAATTTTTTAAACAATTTGAGTTTTATATAAAAATATAATTCAATACCTCATTTTTTTTTTATTTTAAGGTGGTTAGGTCCTCTTAAAGAAATTTTTTGTCATTTATATTTGTGTTGAGCTCTTTTATTTAACAAATAAAGTTATTTATGTGTAAAGTTTTTACAGCATCTAATATTTTAAAAGTCATTAATGCAATGTTATTAGAAATACGTACATTATGAATTCAATTTATAAAATATAATTATATTATAAATTGACAAAAAATGGATTAATCTTAATTATTTTTACTCTAATACAGATATCACTAAAAAATAAATCGTATTCACATAATGCAAACTAAGTCTTATTAAAATTTAGTGTTGCATAAAATTCATCGAATAACATTCATAGAAGTTTATTTATAATTGAGCAATTATATCTTTTTTTAGATTATTGTTTAAAAAGGTTTCTTGGTATTTTATCAAAACTACACACTTAATAAATAAATTTATAAAATATTGTAATTCAGAACGTATGTGTTTTATAATCATCTCTTAATGACATCCGTGCTATCGTTAGCAACTTTGCCCCATTTGTATTTCAAATACGGGTTTTTACTTTTTCGTTTATTGTGATTCATTCATAATTCCTCTGAAAGCATTTTTCACTATAGACATGGTTTTTGCAGAAAAAATTTATTATTACTATAAATTAACCGTAGAAAAGCAAACTTAACCGAGCAAGCGTTAGCGAGCGAGCTATCTCTGGCTAGTAATATATTACTAAGATTCATATATGATCTGCAAGTCATCATTATTATCAGGTCAAGTAAAAATGACTAAGGAAGTAAGATAATGGATTGTGAAGGTGAGGACCAGGGTTCATTTTCTCTATATCTTGCCATTCGGGAGGTGATTTTGATACCTGAAAATTGTCTGTTGTGGTTAAAAATTTTTGACATTTGTTGTATACTCATAGAGCACTGTGTCATAGACCATGTTCCGCTATTCGCTATAATATAAATTGTCGGGTGGTTATGTATCAGTACAAAATATGTAACCTTAATTAGGGGCCAATTTTACCCAGTTTTCATCGTGTAAAATACATGTAGAGAATTGTTTAACAACCTCAAAAACTGGACGAGTAAATATTTTACTAATGATTTTCGTCTAAGGTATAAAATATACCTTTTTTATTAAGACTAAATATATTTAATAATGAAAAACAAAAAATGACATTAAAAAAAAAGGAAATACATTAAAAACAAAAAATATATACACTTATATTAAACCAGTAGCTAACACTAAATCATTAAATTAAAACAATAAATAAAATTACAACTATAATAGCTTATATTACCACATTAATAAACTTATTCATCTAATACTTTTTAACTCGTGAATTTAAAATCTATAAAATATTAAAATTCTTTTTTTTTTTTGGAAATCGATGCTTTCTATAAACATTCTTATATTTTGTCATGCGACGCTGTGCCTCCCAACACAGGTGCGCAACACTTAACGCCTCGCATGCGCTAGGATTTTTCTTGTTTCGTGGGATTTGACGCGATCATCACGTTTGGTAGAACGCTAGGGAGAGGGGAAAATAATCACACAATGGTTATCACTTTATTGCATTTATATTTCGCCCAGCCCTTCCCTACAACGCGGTGGCAATGATACCTCCCGCTCACAATGTAGCCACGCAGGGCTTATGTTGGCGCGCTCACGCACGAGCCGCACTCGTGCAGCAGACGGCAGGCCTCAGGCCCAGGTCCAGTCCGTTGACGGTTGGCTCTCTCTCTCTCTCTCTCTCTCTCTCTCTCTCTCTCTCTCTTTCTCTCTCTCTCTCTATCGCGTGCGGGCTATGCCTCTCGCTTGTGGCAAGCCCAACCTGCTGCTTCCGTGCAGCTAGGGTTTTCTCGTTCGCACTCTCTCGCACACACGCGCACGCTGGCTCGACGCCTCGCGTGGATGACGTCGAGGTGTGCGCCCGCACCGCACACCACTCTCTCGTCTCACTCACTCTCTCTCTCTCTCTCACACACACTCACGGCTTTCTCTCTCTCTCTCTCTCTCTCTCTCTCTCT
>QLSS01000128.1:243986-263611 GCA_024372645.1 Trichomalopsis sarcophagae
CTCTCTCTCTCTCTCTCTCTCTCTCTCTCTCTCACACACTCACGGCTCTCTCTCTCTCTCTCTCTCTCTCTCTCTCTCTCTCTCTCTCTCTCTCTCTCACTCTCTCTCTCTCTCTCTCTCACACACTCACGGCTTTCTCTCTCTCTCTCTCTCTCTCTCTCTCTCTCTCTCTCTCTCTCGCGCTTACTCGCTCTCTTCTCTCGGCTTCCGGTGGACGTCCGTCGGTGCTCCCGTCGTCGCCTCCGGGACTCCTCCAGGACCTGATGGCAGCTGGCGGCTTCAGCTCTCCCACGCCGATGTTGCTGGCTGCTCTGGTCTTCCGGATGATGGTGGCGGACTGGCTGGCCTCCTTCCTCTCGTCAGGCTAGTCGCTGGCTCGTCCGGGCGTTGGCACTTCCTAGTGGCAACGCGCTGCACCTGAAACACACGCGCACTCTCGCACACTCTTGGGAGACTCTCCCAATCTCCTCTAGTCGTCGACCTCGGGTCGACAAGCAGAGGAGGACGCACTTAACTCTCACCAACGTCGACGTGCTCTGTCGACAGTCGTCAGAGAACTCCCGGATTTCTCCACTCGTTCTCGCGCTCGCTCTCCTCTCGTGCTCGTCGGGCCCGCGCTTCTTGCTGGCTCCCGATTGGCTGCCAGTCCGCGCGCTGATTGGCTCGCGACATGCGGAGGACCTATCAGCGCGCGCGCCGACGAGGCTCGCTCTCGCGCCAACGATGCTCACTTTCGCGCCGACGATGACGGTTAGCTAGCCCGTTCCCCGAACTTAAGGACAGGCCGGCGCCGACAACACGTCGACTCACTTGTTTCTTCCGCGCACTCAGGGTTTGGCCGCATCGAACGAGCTTCCTCGTCTCGACGCGGCTGCGACGTTTGCAACGTCGCAGTCAAAATATTCAATAAAAATTAATTATCCAACATCGATTGTAATGTTTGCATTCAAACGCCTAGATTCATCTCCGAAATAGTAATTATTGAATAATTTATTTTTGCTGTGACGTGGCGGTCTCGCCGGTGCAGCTAAACAGCTAATTGCCCTGCCAAGCACGCGAAACTACCGCGTCGACAAAAGAATAGTCTCTCGACGACGAAGGATCTGCCTCGGCAGCTCAGCTATCTCCGCTTGTGCGGACCGCGTAGAGTGGCGGGATCCTTTTCTGCTTGGCTACTGTAAGATGCTTGGAAAAGGGGTTGGCATGCGATTGACAACTCTCGTAGTTAATTAACAATCACAATCGGGCTGACTTTGCCCTTTAACATTTATTAACTGAATATTAACATGATATTCGGATTACTCCGATGTACTACAACTTTACTGTCGCGTGTATTTGTGTATGAGAGGTAGACGAGGCGATTATCGAGATCGGCTGTCGCTCGAATACAGTTTCTCTGCGCGACTGTCCTAATCTATCTATGGTGCTTATTGCAGCAGTGCATTTGGCACTGGTTTAGAGAGAGAGAGAGAGAGAGAGAGAGAGAGAGAGAGAGAGAGAGAGATACGGGCTGATTGCCGACACATGACAACTCACGGTAGACGCTCGTGGTGGTCGCTGCGCTGCTGTGAAGATGCGTAGGCTGTGCTGCTCGCCGTAGCGCTGCCGTGCTGATCGCCCGGAGTATCTCCTCCTCTCGGTTTGATCGGTGATGACCTCTCACCTTACTGCCTTTGGCTGGTCCCTCGAGCTGGATCTCGTCCGGGGCCCATTCGTGACTCGGAGCCTCGTCGGTGGCTTCTGACGGCTCTTTGGATGGGTTGGCCGGCTCTCGCAAGAGAAGCCGGTCATGTGCGTTCGCTTTCGCAGTCGAACGATAAAAGCCGCCGAGTCTTATCTCTCGCTCGGCTCATCGGTCGTCTCGGGACCTTCAGGTAAGGTTGGCTCGAGACGCTCTTCTTCTCTCTCTCTCTTGCTCTGCTACTGGTGTTGTAGCGCTTTCTTTCTCTTAGTGCGCTACTCTGTGTATTAGTGCGCTACTCTCTCTCTCTCTCTCTCTCTTACCTTTAACTACTCTGATGCTTCGCGTGCGGCTCCTGCCGCCTCGATACTCGCCTCGTCGGGCGTGTATGTGTGTCTGTACGTGCGCTGCGTGCGCGCGTATGTGTGCTGGGCATATACTGCGCGAGTGCAAACATTGACAATAAACATTAGCAAAGAAGCGTACGTCTGTACGTACAAACATACTTATCTGTTATTTAAAACAGAATAATATAATTTTTTTATACGCTAATAGTACTAGTTTAGATGTATAAAAATGCTAAATGAAAATTTCCGGATGTGGTCCAGATCAAATGATGCTAAGAATAATCATGATAAGGATTTTTTAATTCAGCTAAACAATCAATATTATATATTAAAATTTTATAATGTGATAACTTAGCCAAATGATTGTAGACATTGGCGATAAATGAACCAGTTAATCGTGTTTGTTTTTATAATATTTTAAAGATCGATTATAACATATATTCTTAACTTTATTGTATTATAGAGTATTAATAAATCTAATATAATTTATCATGCAAAAAGTTAAATTAATTTAAAAAGATTTTGGAGTACACTATATTTTTTGTATATATTTTTGTATCAGTGTTCGGTTTTCTTTGTTTCTTTTTATCTTTTAATAAATCCTCATCATGCTCGCAAATAGACTCCTTACCTAAAAGTAACTTTGAATTAACGCTCGATGTTTCTCGACAAAGAAAAAAACTTGTCATACTTCATGTGGTCAACTTCACAGCATCCGATGATTGCTCAACAATTGTGTAGCGAAAATTGGTGGTGGACTTGAAGAACTTAGACCTAGTGTAACATGGGACGATACCAAGTCAGCATTCAAGAATAACCTCAAAACCAGTGTCATTACTAACGTGAAACATCTAGACATAACCTCATTCATGGAAAACGCATATACTCTATTTGTGTTGAAAATCGAAGAGGCTTTACTAGTACATAAGTCCTTGAAAGTTGACACTGTTCTTGCTGCAGAGTATTTGATTGTTAAAGACAATTAAGAAATTGTGGAAGTGAAATACTGCAATAGAAAGTGTGCTTCGATCTACGCGACTAGTGACATAAAGATTGGTTTACAGCTAAAGTCAAGCAGCCGATTGAACGTGACATAGAAGTGTTCCAGGAACGAGACTCTTGATGGACTTTAAGAAGCATTCTCAACTTAACAGTGAATATGAAAAAATTTAGTCCCATGAAAGCTGCTTCCTACATTGAGTTGCCAAAGTCTATACAAAGAAAACAAGCTTGTGTCAACGTACAAAATCAAGACAACGAGTGCTTTAAATGGGATATTCTCTCAGCTTTACATCCTGCTACAAAAGATGCGCAGCAAGTTTCAAAGTATCAAGCTTATACGAATGAGTTGAACTTCAAAGACATTGAATTCCCAGTGTCTGTGAAGCAGATATCCAAGTTCGAGAAGCAGAACGACGTATCTGTGAATCTATTCATTCTCAAGAAGAAGGGTAGTGTATTTGATTCTCAACGTGTTATTTGACAGATTCAAATAAAGCTAAACATGTGAATCTGCTGTTCGTACAAGACACCTATATAGATGAGAATGAAGAGGAACAACAGGGAAATTTGAGAGTTTCACGTTTTCATTACGTTTGGATTAAAGATCTATCTCGTCTAGCCTATTCAAAAATATCAAAACTTAAGACAAGAAAGCACTTTTGTGATCGCTGCCATCATTATTTTTACGATGAGGCTAAATTGAACGCTTACATACTTGACTGTTCACAAGTGAATAAGTGCAAAGTCTTGTTACCTCAAGAGAAAGACAGCATGCTGGAATTCAATAACTCTAGCAACAAAGAGCGACTTCCAATAGTTGTTTACGCAGACTTTGAATGTGATAATCGTGCTTACCAAGAGCATACATCTTTCAACATTGGCTGCTATATTCAATACAGTCACGTTGCAGCCAGAATGCAAGTACATCAGCTACAGAAGAGAAACAGAGCAAGACAAAGATCCTGCGAAATAGTTTGTCTCACAACTCTACATGCTTGCCGAAGAACTGACTAACATGTACAAGAATCCCTTACCCAATGAAGGATGCAGATCAGAGATCGTTTGTTTCTGCTATGATTTGTCACACCCGGAGGACCGTTCAACGCGACGGATGTCAAAGTCCGAGATCATTGCCACCTTACGGGATCGTAAGTTGTTATTATACTCATTCATTATCTAATCATTATTCTTTTTTCCAGATATCGTGGAGCGGCTCACAACAGTTGTAATCTCAACTACAATGACTCGAGAAGTAGTTGAGATTATAACCGGTGTGAGCCGCTGCGTAAACAACTATTGGAAGTCGCTCTTTGTTGCTAAAGTTATTGAATTCCAACACGCTGTCTTTCTCTTGAGGTAACAAGACTTTGCACTTATTCACTTGTGAACAGTCAAGTATGTAAGCGTTCAATTTAGCCTCATCGTAAAAATAATGAAGGCAGCGATGACAAAAGTGCTTTCTTTCCTTACGTTTTGATATTTGTGAATAGGCTAGACGAGATAGATCTTTAATCCAAACGTAATGAAAACGTGGAACTCTCAAATTTCCCTCTTTATTCTCATCTATATAAGTCTCTTGTACGAACAGCAGATTCACATGTTTAGCTTTCTTTGAATCTGTCAAATAACACGTTGAGACATCAAATACACTACCCTTCTTCTTGAGAATGAATAGATTCACAGATACGTCGTTCTGCTTCTCGAACTTGGGTATCTGCTTCACAGACACTGGGAATTCAATGTCTTTGAAGTTCAACTCATTCGTATAAGCTTAGGTTTAAGCAAAAGCATAGGTTTGAGAGTTGGTGGAAAGTAACGTGTGTATTCTTCTGCTGTCTAAATGGAAGAAATTCTAAATATACAGTAACCGTGACATTCGATGAGTCAATATCTCATTATGAGATTCACGCTCATCAACCCTACAACGCTTCATCTTACAATAATAGTGATGAAATTCGTATCGCGGTACAGCATCAAGACTTATGTCTTTTGCCATCTGCTAGTTCGCTTCATGTATGTGGTAGGCTAACCAAAGCTGATGGTACTCTCGTGAAAAATGCAGTCAGTAAACAACGCTGTCTGCCATATGTTTGAAGAAATACGATATGAGATAAATGCTATAGAGATTGATAAATGTAAAAATGTCGGATTAACTACTCTCATCAAAAGCTGGGTATCGATTAATCACAGTCAAAGTCTAATCATACAAAATGCCGGTTGGCTCGACGTTGAGGTGAAAGAAAATTTGATGAATAGTGAAGGATACTTTGATATATCTATACCTCTAAGTATGATCCTAGACTTTACTGAAGACTATCGTAAGATAGTCGTTAACGCGAAGCATGAACTAATTCTCACTCGATCGAAAAATGATCTGAATTTCGTGATACAGACACCTACGAAGGTCGCAACTGCAACTACTACAGCAGAGTACGAGGTTTTTAAGATTGAGTTGATGAAAATTGAGTGTCTCATGCCATATATAGTATTATCAAATCAGCATAAAATTCGACTGCTCAATCATATTCAGAAGAGTAAAACCATTGATATGAGTTTTTGCCGTTGGGAATTACGAATATCCATTGCTTCCCACTACACCGAGACATGTTTGGATAGTCAAAACGTCCAATCAGTTGGAAAAGCCATGCCTCGTTATTCTGGGCTTCCAGGCGAATCGAAAGGGAGTGAGGGAAGTAAATTCTAGTCATTTTGATCACTGCAATATTAGTAATGTTAAACTCTTTCTGAATTCACAGTACTATCCTTATGGAAATCTAAATTTGGATATTGAACGCAATCAGTATGCTATGCTCTACGGCATGTATACCAACTTTCAACGTGCATACTATGACAAGAGTATTGAACCTATGCTGAAAAAGCAACATTTCATCAGCTATCTGCCCCTCATAGTCATTGATTGTTTAAAGCAGAACGAAGCTTTGAAAAACACTTCAGTTGATGTTCGGCTGGAATTTGAATTTAAAGATAATTTTCCTTCTGGAACACCAGCTTATTGTTTAATCATACATGATCGTTTAGTTCAGTATAATTCCTCAAATGGCGTTGTTCACAAACTCGTTTGAGAATATAAAAGAACGCTCGCTACTAGTCAGTGAATCATTTGGAAATAGAGTACTTAGTATGCACACGAACATGTACGCACAAAGAGGTTATGTTAGACGGCTGAACCTCACGGGTAAGAGCGATGGTTGGGCCTCTTACCGATAGTGGCGGGGATCTGGTTAGGCATTCTCACCAATAGGTGGCGCGCGATGCCGGGGATCTGGCGGCCTTATGTAAGTCAAGCGCTTGGGTGACCGGACATAACCTCTTGCGTTACTGTGTCAGTATCGAGCTGGGGTGGGCTCGTAACGGCATGGGCTTGTACCGGCCTGGGCCCGTAACAGCCTGAGCTCGTACCACTCTGGGCTCGTACCCGCCTGCGCCCGTGCCCGCCTGCGCCCGTACCCGCCTGCGTCCGTACCAACATAGCTTACCTACTTTAATAGTGTAATCTTTTAATTTTTTAAAGTTATTATTATATTATAGTTATTATTAGTTTTAATTTTCTTCGTAACTATAAATATATATACTTAATCAACTGAGCGATATTAGGAGCTAGGTGACCCTGCTAATTTATGATTATACAAATTTATTGCGATATACATTGGTAAGACAAAAAAAACTAGTTTTGGTTACGATGAAAAATAAAATAATAATAATTTGTCAGTCGCTATGTTTACTTAGTAAATCGATAATTACATTTAGATTATGAGACGCAATCTGGTAAAATAAATCGACAATTACATTTAGATTATGAGACGCAATCTGGTAAAATAAATCGACAATATCATTTTTGGCTAAAGGATATTTCATCCTTCGACTCATTCGCACGTTTTTGTACAGTGGAGGTAACACTATTAAACCATTTATGATCAATCAGATTTATAAGTTCTTGTTGATGTATACATGCCAAGTTTTAATACTGGTATATTATCAAGATAAAGTATTGAATGAATCTTAAGCCTCCCTCGCAACATAACTTGTACTACCCGCTACAGATTTGAGTATTCTAGACACGCATTAATACATTTTACGTTATATTCGTGTTAACAGAGAAATGTGTCTTTTTTCACAATAATAGTTAAACGATACCGTTTTGTGATAACCCTAAGTGTTGCTGAATGAACGTAATCATCAATTTCCATAACCTTATCCCTCTGACTACGAGTGAATTTCACTGTCCAGCCTGAACCGCAAATTTGTTGACCCATCAGGTCTTCACTGTAACCACAAAGATACTTGTAAAAATCGTTGAAACGGTCTGTGAATTGTAGCCACTCATCGTAGGTGAAAATGATTCCACTAAAGTCATTCTCCAATAGACGCACCACAGTTTTGTGTAGTATTAATCTCTGAAGTTGTTATATTCCAGCCCAACGATAATTTCCGTTGCGGAAAATTTGTCCAAACTGTATAGGGAGCTTAGCAATTGAAGTTTGCTTTTTTCCGGGCTTGCTATGTTGCCGTTATTGTAGCGTTCCAGCCATCTTTAAACACGACTAACTGACTCGCTGCTCGCGATTTCTTAAAATAATTCTCGACAGTGGTGGGGGATTATCATTGTGGTAGAGGAAACCACACCAGGTGTATGACACTTATCGGGTGTCAGCTAAATGAACGCTGATTCATACACACACAGGATGAAAATAAAAACGCTTTGTCTTGCAGTAATTTCACACTATAATAATGACATCTTAGGATTGCAGCTTTGTAAGCACCTGACAATACAGCCACCGCTTCCAATGAAATTCTCGTCGGCGCTTTTTCTCTGCTTACAGCCTAAATACCGTCTGACTACATCATAGTTTTTTTGCATATTGTCAGTGAAATTATCAATAAATTTATTGAAATCCAGACCATTGCTAATATAACACAAAAACACAATACTATGTCACAGACGCACACGTCTGAAACGCGAGCTGCGAGACGAGTCAGTGATATGAGCCCGCAGAGTCGTACTACGATGCATAGCATGCGCTTAAATCGTAGACGTTAGCTCAGTGGTTAGAGCTCCCGCTTGTTAATCTCGGGATCCGCGGTTCAAGCCCGCGTCTACTCTTTTTCGCTTTCCGACTCGTCTCCTTTCCATCCGTTACAACAATATTGACCGCACACGTAGAAAGACTTGTTTTGCAGTCGAACGTTATTCCAACGAAATTGTTTACATTTTTTCGCAATCGATTTATATGATGTTTGCCATGAGTCCACGACTACTGCTAGCATATATACGCACAGAGTCTCGTTGTAGTATTTATAACTCTCGACTCGCCGCTAGCAGCCAGTCAGTCGCCAGTGTGCGTAAAGCATCATAGGCTCACAGTCACATGTATGCTACACTCGCAGAGATAAAAGCAAGAGCCAGGGCCGTACCGCCAACTGAAACTGGCGTAGACGTCGGCCACGATTATGACATGTGCGGCAGCTTAATTCTCGAGCTATACGTATGTTCCGAGGCTACCGCTGCTGCTGCTAGCTGCTGGCTAAGAAAGCGATGTTTTTCTAAATTATTTACGCGCGATCTTTCTTCCTATTTTCTACTCATCGGTCAATTTTCTTGTTTTCCTTTATTATAATTTATTTTCTAAAATTTCCATTTTGATCAGCCAATAGGATGCTGGGCACAAACGAGTAAACAAAGCATAAAATTCAAACTGGGCACATTAGAAAACTACTTGAGTATTAAAATGCGATTAACAATGACAGAACTTAATCGGTATTTTTTCGCTCCGAGCGAATCATTTACACACGGAGCGCGTCAAATCTTCTAAGACAAAGTTCTAAGACAAAAACTGGTATTAAAAGTTGAACTTAGAGTCGATATGGAATCTTATCGATTCCAATCAACTTCTATTAACTTTTTCTAGCAGAGTGGTCACTGCTTTCGGTTGTAACTGAGGTTATCGTGCTACCCCAGTTATGGTGCAATCCCTCTCCCGGGGCTTGGAAAATGATCCGGTGGCGCCAGGCGCTCCTCGTGAACGCCAGAGTCTCGCAACTCTTTGTTTCCCGGAGCGAGGTTTTTTTGCAAGTGGTTTGCTCGGCTAGCTGCAGCCCCAGAAACGGTAAGGAAAGAGAGCAGTTCGGGATAATATAGACACGTGGCTTATCAGACGGAACTGTATATTCTTAATAAAGTCTCACAACTTATAATCGACTCGTACAAATTACTGAAATAACCCGTGGACAAAGGCAACTTCGACAAGCAAATACCTGTACACGAAAGATATCCCGCGTGACTCAAGGCTCTAGAAGTAACCAGATCACACACACTAGCTCGCACTTTTCGTCTCTCACTCACACAAACAATTACGTCGCACGCGATTTCCGCAAACACCGAATGACTTATCCTAGAATTTCCAGACCACCTTACGCCTCATGCGTCCAGGTATCGGCGCCAAGTATTACCCTACGATTTCACACAATAACGTTACACTTTCATCATAATCGTAATCGTAAAAATCCTTAATTCCACACTTCGCTTATTACTCGAGAATACAACCCATATAGACGAGATTTTTTTTGAAATTCTCATTTCTTTTGAACCCTGTGTCCTCTTTGCCTTTCAGTCTGCCTCCAACATTTTCTGTTTTAGTGTATTCTCAATTTTTCCTCCTCCTCTTCCTCCTCTTCTTTTCCCTCCTCGGCGTACCTGCACTTTTTGAACTTCCCGCCTCTTCTATCGATTTCACTATACTCGGTTGCAGCGTTCTAAATCCTTGCCCCTCTATTTTGTTCCGTGAATTATTTACTGAACCTTAGTGTATGTCAGGTTCATCGTTTCTTTCCCACTATTTCTATCTCTCTCACTCTCCTTTTTACACTGACGCTTGCTTTCTCGCTCTTCTATCCCTCTACTCTGACCCGCTTTTTCCCGAATTTTTTATTCCTTTCTCTACCTTCTCTCATCTACTCCTTCCCTCCTTCCACTCTAATTTTCTTTCTACACCTACCTTAACTCACACACCACTCTACACACTTCCTAAAAGCCAAGTTATCATTTTTATAATTAAGAGAGAAGAAACACTTACTTATTTCGTAACATGTACCTTACTGCCTTATCTCTACTATAATAGATTTCGTGTGTCTGCGTCTCCCAGGACGTCTCTCCTGCGGATATGTCTGTTAGAAAAAAAATGTGAGTCCACGAATTAAAAGTTATATCCAAGAAAATAGAATGCCCGCAAAAACTAGTGTCTGCAAAGGATGATTAAGTGTCCTCAAGCGGTTTCTGTCCATGCTGCGAAAGAATAAATAAAAAATCCACTACAATTTTTCTTAACCGCGATCTATTTCAGTCTTCTAGACATATGCGGTCTGGTCATTGATGTCCGCAAATTCCTATTAGTCAGCGTATGGTGATCAAGCGAAATTTACTAGATGTATTGTGCTTCTCTGGTTATTGCTTCTGTGCGTTGTTTCTCGATAGGCGAAAATAATTGCTATTAGTAAATCGGCTGCAGTTTCACGATTAAATACAGATAGTAACTTATACAATCCATAATTTGCTAATAAAATCCGAACAATAAAAATCACTATAATAATGTTTAAACTTAATATATGTTGTAGTATATGTACTTTGAGTTTTAAAATTTTTAAGCTTGGACTTAAAGTGAATTATTTTGGATGATGATTATTTGTATTTAACACAATTTTACTGCAATTTTTGTATTCGTGAAAGTTTTCTGGATGTTTGTTGGAAGTGATATGTTTAAATATTATAGCACTCTGTGCTGGTAGCAATTAATTAATTGTTTCAGGGTTTTTTTATATGCATTGCTATTCCAATTTGTAGAATTGAGTGTATATTGGTCCCAGTTGTTAGCAGTAATCGGTAGATTTGATGATAGAACTGACAATGTTAAATCTCGATGTGTCTTGTTTAGTAGTTGACGATCCTTACTCCAAATAAATGATTTGAATGCTGCATCAAACAATACAATAATTTTGTAAGATTCATAAAATATTTTTGGATCGCTAGAGTTAGCGATTCTCAATTCCGATGATGTTCCCCAACTAAATATAGAAAACATTTGATTTTTACAGATTGACTGAAATGATCTTGACCATTTTTGCGAAACACAAATACTGTAGCCTAATTTAATACCAACATTTTGAGGTTTTATTAATAATGCCTTATCCTTTGCGACGCTGTGCCTCCCAACACAGGTGCGCAACACCTAACGCCTCGCATGCGCTAGGATTTTTCTTGTTTCGTGGGATTTGACGCGATCGTCACGTTTGGGAGAACGCTAGGGAGAGGGGAAAAGAATCACACAATGGTTCTCACTTTATTGCTCTTATATTTCGCCCAGCCCTTCCCTACAACGCGGTGGCAATGACGCCTCCCGCGCACAATGTAGCCACGCAGGGCTTATGTTGGCGCACTCACGCACGAGCCGCACTCGTGCAGCAGACGGCAGGCCTCAGGCCCAGGTCCAGTCCGTTGACGGTTGGCTCTCTCTCTCTCTCTCTCTCTCTCTCTCTCTCTCTCTCTCTCACACTCTCACAAGCAGATCGAAGAAGCCAGGATGGATTATTATTATTCACGCCTGTCAACCTTGACCGACGTTGCAGAGATATGGAGGGAACTTGAAAAACTCGGTATATCCACCTCTAAATCTTCTCCACCTTCTCGGTTCTCTCCAGATGCTCTCAACCAACATTTCAGTTCCATCTCAAATGACCCTCAAGCTCCACCAGTTGAGGAATATCTGCGAACCCTTGAGAGTCTAGACCTCCCTGAACACTTCATCTTCAGGGAAATCACTGAGTCGGACGTGTCTGCTGCAGTATTGCACTTTAATACCCAGGCCAGGGGGAGCGATGGCATCCCACAGGTTGTAATTTCTAAAGCATTGCCAATACTCGCTCCCTTACTCTGTCAAATATTTAACCTGTCCTTGAGCGAGGCATGCTTTCCCTCGGCCTGGAAAACATCGCTCGTAAGAGCATTAAATAAGATCAACTCTCCAACTGCTGTAACAGACTATCGTCCGATCTCTCTACTTTGTTTTCTATCCAAGGCGCTGGAGTGGCTGGTGCACAACCAGATATCTGAATACCTGGAATCTAGACTCTACCTTGACAATTTCCAAACTGGTTTTCGCACTGGTCACAGCACGCAGTCCGGCTTAATTAAGCTGACTGACGATGTCAGGCTTGGGATAGACAGAAAGAAGGTCACCCTTCTACTTCTTTTTGACTTTAGCAAGGCGTTTGATACGGTGTGTCACGTCAGGCTACTCAGAAAGCTATCCTCTTTCGGCTTTTCTAAGCAGGTTATCCGCTGGCTTGGATCATACCTATCGGGAAGAGAGCAGGCCGTCATTGGTGACAACAATAAAATCTCTGCATTTCTACCACTTAACACCGGTGTTCCACAGGGGTCTGTTTTAGGACCCCTACTGTTCTCGTTGTACATCAATGACATTGGTTATTGCCTTGATGCAGATGTGTCCCATCTCATCTATGCGGATGATCTGCAGATCTACAGCCAATGCCACCTCGAGGAGCTCGACTCCTGCTCTGCCCGGATGAGTGCTAACGCCGGGAGGATTGGTAGCTGAACTGCTTTGAACAGGCTTAAACTTAACGTTACTAAAACCAAGGCTATTGTCCTGGGTTCCCCCTATTATATAAATGCTTTACCTAATACCGCTAACACCCATATAAATATAGGGGGAGCCCAGGCCAATTTTGAATCATCAGTGCGTAATCTGGGGCTGGTGCTCGACTCCAAACTCACGTGGAAAGAGCACGTTACGCAAATTTGTAAACGTGCTCACTCTTTAATGTATCGCCTTTACTTCTTTCGGAAGAGCACTAGCCTCAGGCTGCGCAAACATTTGGTGCAAGCACTCCTTTTTCCCCTCATTGATTACTGCTCACTTGTTTACTGTGACTTATCACAAGAACTTGACCTAAAACTACAGAGACTTGTCAATACGGGGATCCGCTACATCTACGGTGTAAGGAGGGACGAGCGCATCTCCCCTTACAGGCGTGAGCTGCAATGGCTTACCACCGCCGGACGTAGGAAATATTTTATGGCCTGTTTTCTAAGGAAAATTTTCAACACTTCTACACCATCTTATCTAGTTGCCTATTTTGATTTCCACGTCGCGCTCAGGCCTGTGAGGGGTGAGGTGACTCCACTGGACATTCCGCCCTTCAAAACGGAGACGCTGAGGAACTCATTTTTCATCAGCGCCTCTTACCTCTGGAATAGCCTGCCATCTCAAATACGTAACACACAATCCATATCTGACTTTAAATTACTAGCGAAAAATTACTTCTTCAATATGGATAACACTTAAACATCATACAAACATTCACACTTTCACTTTCATCTCATCTCACCTCATACCATTTCATTTCATACTCGTCGCTCGAGCCATCATCCCACACTTTACTCTTACACTAAATACTTTATTCTTTTCTATTTTCTACTATTGTATTCATATATGTACAACATATTGTACAAAAATAAAAATTAATTAATCTAATCTAATCTCTCTCTCTCTCTCTCTCTCTCTCTCTCTCTCTCTCTCTCTCTCTCTCTCGCTTACTCGCTCTCTTCTCTCGGCTTCCGGTGGACGTCCGTGCTGCACCTGAAACACACGCGCACTCTCGAACACTCTTGGGAGACTCTCCCAATCTCCTCTAGTCGTCGACCTCGGGTCGACAAGCAGAGGAGAACGCACTCAACTCTCACAAACGTCGACGTGCTCCGTCGACAGTCGTGAGAGAACTCCCGGATTTCTCCGCTCGTTCTCGCGCTCACTCTCCTCTCGTGCTCGTCGGGCCCGCGCTTCTTGCTGGCTCCCGATTGGCTGCCAGTCCGCGCGGATAGCAAGCCGCGCATCGGCGCCCGCTGATTGGCTCGCGACATGCGGAGGACCTATCAGCGCGCGCGCCGACGAGGCTCGCTCTCGCGCCAACGATGCTCACTTTCGCGCCGACGATGACGGTTAGCTAGCCCGTTCCCCGAACTCGAGGACAGGCCGGCGCCGACAACAACACGTCGACTCGCTTGTTTCTTCCGCGCACTCAGGGCTTGGCCGCATCGAACGAGATTCCTCGTCTCAACACGGCTGCGACGTTTGCAACGTCGCACCTTGTTATGGTATTTTAATTTTTATTTTTCATTGAATGAAAAGCGTAACTTCTGATGTCGGTTAAACTTGACACTCACATTATCGTAAGTACACCGTTTGTCGCCTTGATTAATACAGACGTTAATAGGCTTATTAATAGAAAGAACGTATTCTGGAACTGTTGGCTTGTTTTGTTTTGCATTTTTTCTATCATTTTTCTCTATAGCCAAAAGAGGTCTAGGGGACTTGCTGGGTGCTTGGCAATTATGTCTATAAACTGATAAAAATTTCTTGATTTTTGAAGAAACTTAAAACCTATTCTTAAAATAGGGGTATAACAGAAAATAAGGAGGCTTCTTTTAGGACTCATTTCCAAAGCTATCAGCAGTATTTTTGTGATTGTTCAAGAGGTCTGAACATGCGGACGATGTCTCACATGCTTTAGTTGTACTATTGTTCTCCGAGGTGTCACGAAAACTGCTTAGTTAAAGGTTATCCATTCTAGAGTTCAACTCCATTATTTCGCCTTTACACACTGAGAGAAAAATCATGGACTCGTTACTGGTGAGTCCCCCATGGAGTATATCCTGCACGAGCAGCCTGGAGTAATTCCAAGTACTGCCGCCTGGACTGCGACTAGCACTACAGAAAAATTGCAGGCGCTCTCTCTTGCCAATAGTTCCATAGCGTAACCCTAATTATTGCGGCAAGCCCCTTGAAATTTATGGACCACGTGCATGCACGCGCGACAGTACTATGACTTTGGATTTTTTTTAGGTTTTTCGTAAAAATACGATTATTGTATAATCGCGAGTCTTGTGCATAAAATAAGACCGAGGAAAAAGCATATTTTCATTCAATTAATGCCATCAACTGCTGCTAAAATTATTAAATTAGCTCAGACTAAGAAAAGAGAATTCTCATTAAAGAAATTTTCAAAGTAAATTCAAATTGTATACAAAAAGCTAATTCTAATATTATTATTATAGCATGCCAGTCAAGAATTGTCCCTCCGCAGAAGTAACCTATGAGATTTTCTATTGACTTTCTATCTTAGGTCATCGTTTTTGAGAAAGTTGATAAATTCTTCAATATTAATTTATACGCATTGTAAAAGCTCTAAAAAGTTGTATTCAATATATTTGAAATAAAACATTGTGATGCATTTGCAAGTATATAGATTAAATTAACTAATGTTTAGAGGAGTTCCTAAAAATTTTGCTTTTGCCGGTGATTTGGTCCAAATTTTAACTTTTTTATTAAGAGACCTACAGAAATAAGAAAAAATACTGGCTAATTCTTTATCAAAACAAGATAAAAGGTATCTATAATATTTTCTGTTAATTTAATAGTTTTTCAATTAAAAATCAGATAAATTTTGATTTTTCTAAGTTTGCATGATTTTTTATTGAAAAACTATTAGGTTTACAGAAAATATTATAGATACCTTTTATCTTGCTTTGATGAAGAATTAGCCAGTATTTTTTTATTTCTGTAGGTCTCTAAATAACAAAGTTAAAATTTAGACCAAATCACCGATAGATGATTGTGTGTTGCAATCTAGTTGCTTCGTCTCGATCGGTTGTAAATACATTCTCTGTGCGAGTGCATGGTTGCAGTCACGCAGGCGTCATTTGTAGTCGTATATAAATGCATGCATGTATATGCTCATGTACTCATACATACATACTCATTCATAACATGTACACACATATTTTCATATATATTTATATAATTTAAATATGGCACATTACACGCACAAATTGTATTTGCGGGAAAAATATGCTTCTTTCGCCCCGCATTTCAGGCACAAAAAGTGGCCATTTTGGACGAGTGTGGAATAAAGATGTTTTTGTTCAATACTTATTTTGTTATAGAAACCTGAGTTAAAACATTTTTATCTTGCAAACATTTAACAAATAATTAATAATATATTAACATACTCATTAATTGGACTATTTGGTTTCGAATCTTCCGCGCTTTTTGTATCATCTGCTAAATTATTTTCTTTGTCAACAGCTGAGCAGTATGAATCGATGGTATCCAGTGAATCATCATTTTTTGAGAGTTCTTCTTTTGGTAAATTAACATTTTCAGCCCTGCAAACAATTTTAAATCAAAATGGGTATAATAAATTAAAATAACTTTATTCATTTTATATACAACATAATTATATAAAATATTGAAAATATTACAACATGATTATATTTAATATCGACTATCCTATACAAAAAAGTACAAAAGTGAAAACGAATTGATTCTCTAAGATTTATATATCAAACAGTTAGAATTAAAATTGAAACTAATAAATTCTTTAAGCTTCAGGGGACGAATAGATATTAATTTGTGAAAAAATATGCCAATTATGTGTTGATATTTTTCTTAAATTCTTTTAAAAAAATTTAACTATTAAATATATTCAGGTATACTGTATAAACCATAAAACAATGTTTGTATATGCCATTAACCAGGTATAAAAAGTCTTCAAAGGCGAAAATTCAAAATTTTTATTTTATAGCTACCGCAAGCTTTGATTGGTTGTGGCCTTTAAAGAGCCTTTTTACACTTGTTGACATGCTTGAAACAAGTACAGTTTCCACGTAAATTTACCTTTTTTACCAAACATTTGGTGTCATAGATGGTATGTGTGTCCTCTGTAAGAAAGACAAGAAGTAACAAGGTAAAGTGATTTCATCTAATGCAATTTAAATTAAAGTACTTTAAAAAAAAACATTTTTTTTATTTCACAAAATAATACGTTTTTCAAATAATATCGATAATAATCTCGCTGAGATAAAAGAACGCACGTTAAAATCGTCAATAATTTTTTGTTCACAATTTCGAAAACATGTGAGCCAAATAAAAACTGCTGCCAATTCTTGGGCACGGAGCTTCTTTCTATATTCTGTACTAATTTAATATGAAATCTAACGTGATTTACCTTGCTCCTAACGTCGCTTGGTTTTAATTTACTAACATTTAATATTAATTTGTCTGGTAACATAAAAAATAAGCTATAAAATAGACTCTAGTACTCGTGTTAGATTTAAAAAAAAACATAAAGACTGTGATCATCCTACGAGTTAATGCAGCTTTTTATTCTTTAAGCCAACGTTTCGGAGGCTTAAGTCTCCCTTATCAAGTCTGAAATCATATTCAGTGGAGGGGGGTAGATGGGGGGGGGGGGCGTGGATGGAGTATAGCCAAAATAATTATAACACACACACATGTGTATATATATATATATATATATATATATACACACACACACATATAATAGTGAAGAAAACTGCTTTGAACTATGAAAAAACTTCTGCAGTTCATAACTTTTTTCTTCAGTTGTTTTCATTTTTTTTCGGTAGGGAATTAAGATATCGTTATCATCCCTTCTTAAAAAAGTGATACCTGAAAAGTGAAGCCGCCTAAAACGAGATTTGATTGGTGGCCTTGAAAGAAGACGTAAATTTCAAATCTTAGTTTTTTGATTATTTTATATAAGTTTTTAGACAGTTTATGTAGTTAATTTTATTGTAAAACGAAGAATGCATCAAAATAAGCAAATTTTAATTGTTGATATTGTTTAAAACTTGTTCTTTATGACGTTATGCTATGTTAATTAAATATTTATTGATATGATGATGATGGAACGGAACGGAAAGATGACGGAACGAGAACATAGGTTAGTATGCATATATAAATGTCCGCCGCTCGCTAAGGTGCACACGTGCGTCTCGATTCATCGCTTGGGAAATCCGGTCTTATTTTGCCGTCCAGCTTTCGATCGTGCTATTAAAAACAAAAATATTAAAGTAAGTACAGTACTATATACTTTTATTATATTATTTTTACATTTTTTACACATGCGCGATTGCAATGAGGTATTAGAAATATGTACATTTTGAGGTTAGAAAAGATAACACGTTTTGTATGTGAGAAAAGCATGCCCTCATTCTTGAGTAGATACGAAATGGCCAGTTTTGTTTAAAAAGCGTTGTTGCACCTATTTAGAAATTATATTGTTATTATTCTGTAATCATGCCACGTTTGATGACAGTGTGTGAAAATCTGAGATTTTGATTTTTAATGTTTGATTTATTCGCAGCGTCTACACCTGCATTAACATTGGCTACAAAAGCTACTGGTACGTACAAGATTTTTATACAAAAAAAAAAAACTGTAGACATGAATACGAATGAAGTTGTCTACACACCTGACGAGGACTTTGACCAACTAATCGACAGTGATCCAACAACGTAAGAGTACTTTTTACTTAATTACAATTTCATTTTTTTTGTATCTAACAATTTTCAGATGTTTGTTGTAGAGAGCTAAAGTTTGGTCAGAGAGCAGGTAGAAAGGGATATGACTTATTTAAATTCGATCTAATCAATGAAAGCAATGGTCAAGTGCTTTGCCTAATTTGGACCGCAGAGTTGATCAAGAAGTATCAGCCTGAAATAACAATCAATCAAGTAAGATGTTTTCAATTTTATTATTGTACATTTGCGACGGTGCCTTTTTGCACGTCGCATGCGCATGACTGAAAGCGCGAATGTCAAAAGGAGAGAAGCACTGACGACAATATGTCCGTCTCAGGGCTCTCCTAACTCTTTCATAATTCTTGACCGAGGTACATGCGAGTGCGAGGAATGCCTTCGTGAAGTGCATCATCATCGGAGCAGAGGAAGAGGAAGACGAAGAACGAGTAGCAGGAAGAGAGAAGAGAGAAGCAGATAGTGTTAGCGTGTGGCACTGCTGCGTCAGTGCGGAGTATAGGACTAGCGTGAGTGTGAGAGAGAGAGAGAGAGAGAGAGAGAGAGAGAGAGAGAGAGAGAGAGTACGAGTGAGGAAAGCGCGGGCCAATCCATGCCGTCGGGGCGACGTAGCGCAGAACCGCGTATGCTATCCGAGGGCCAGGAGCGGCTGTTAGCGGCCGTCGGGACCGAGAGCACGAGAGTGGGCGCCCAAGCGAGCGCCGAGGAGCGCGCTTTGCTCCCGCTCGGGATTCAGGTTGCAACGCCCGATAGAGACGCACGCACCGATACCTTGCAAGTAGAGTAGAGCCAATTCTTGTTCGATAGTTTTACATCGTGGGGGTTAGAGTAAAATCAGGGCATCCGTGTGGGACGCGAGACTTCGTAAGCCATCCATCGGAAGAAGACCGGAGAGGCCGGAACGAGAGGACGACCCGGAGACCCCGTGGCGACTGCATCCCGAGATCGAGAGGAGGACGCTGCTGTACCAGGGTCATCACGGAGGGGTTCACTGCCGAGCCATCACCGTCGTGCGAACACCGGGGATAAGTACGTAATATTCAGAGGCTAGTCGTATCGCGTTAGTTCGTATCGGGCGAAACTCGGGAGAGCGAGAGAGTGAGGACTGCGTGTGTGAGAGAGAGAGAGAGAGAGAGAGAGAGAGAGAGAGAGAGAGAGAGAG
>QLSS01000128.1:263621-278088 GCA_024372645.1 Trichomalopsis sarcophagae
AGAGAGAGAGAGAGAGAGAGAGAGAGAGAGAGAGAGAGAGAGAGAGACAGTTACGGCGGGACCAACGGAGAGTATAGGAGAGAGTGTGATCACGAGTGCGAGGACGGGACAACGAGCAGAGAGCTTCTTCGGAGAGCTCGGCGACATTCGACGCCTGTGTCCGAGAAACTGAGCACGTGACGCAGATCTGAGGAGAGTGCGAGAGCGAGTGTGCATGTGGGAACGTGAATGCTAGAGTTTCATTGTAGCGGAACAGAGGTAGAGGCGAAAATAAAGGAGAGATTAGAGAATTTGCATTATTATTTCAGATTACCCCCTCGAAAACCCGAAAGAGGGAGAGAGTATTCGGCGGGACTTCCTCCGAGAACGTGGAGAAAACGTTCTATAAAATTAGTTGTGCTGGCCTTTCGGGCCTCGCGAATAATTCCTGTCTCGCGAGCTGGCCACGTCACACATTTTTTCAATTATTAAAACTAATAAAAATATATATTTTGTTCTTTATAGATCCTACATATTGTGAAATGCTCACTTTCTTTCGCACTCTTAAAATGTTAAAAACTAAAAGATTCGTTATTATAAAGTAAATCCATCAATACCCTTCCTACTAGAATGCAGTGCATACCATAATATAGCAAATTCGACAAATTCAATATTTAATTGAATTATTAAGAATAAGGAACGACAACGTAAGGCGAATAGTAAATATAACAAAATAGTTAAACTCAAAGTAAGATCAATTAAGAAAATCGATAATAGTAAATTCAGTACGACTCTACGGCAAGAGGCGAAACGAAACACCGATATGCACGCACACATTGCGGCTCTACAGCAGAAGCAAGAGACCAAGCGAAGAACACCGATAATCACGCACACACCACGACTCTACGGCAAGAGATCAAGCGTAGCACACCGATACGCACGCACACATTACGACTCTACGGCAGGAAACTAAGCAGAACACACCGATACTAATACCGAGCCACTACAAAATATATCGAATACAGCACAGCACAAGCAGAAGAAAAAAACAAGAACCCTACTGTACATCGTGGACCGCGCAGACTCGAAAGCGATGCACGTGCAATGAAGAGAGGCCGTGGAACGCGCAACGCTATCGGCAAGTGACACATAAGTCACGCGCGCTAGAAGCTCGAGGAGCCACCAAAGAGGACACCGTGCAAGCCGGCTCAAAATGTACAGAGGAAGCTTCTATGAGTCTGCAGATAAGGAAGGTAAATCAGAGGCGAGTTTGACAGGAGAAGAGCACGAGGGGACTCGATGTCCTAGAGGAGAAAATTTTTACTCTGATTTTCTGATTGGCCCTCTCTGCAACGTCACATGCGTAAAAAGCTTCATATAAGGCAAGAAGCTGCATCTAGGCCTTCTAATTGGCCAAACACCAACCCCGCCGAGGAGACGAAAATCGGAGATCGCTTCTCCTATGAGAGTATAAAAGAGCCCAGCAACAGGTCCTCACGTCGTCAGTCTGCTTCAAAAATCGTTGCCACGCGAAAGCTCTGCCCGAGCCCGGTCCGATATAACATCTTGGAACATAGAATATTTTCGACAGTTAGGGACTGAGAATATTTTTGATCGCGCCAAGACTTAGAATCATTTTAACGATTCGGGACTTAGAAAAATTCAGATCAGAGTAAGGACTTAGAATATTTCGGCCAGTAAAATAACTTGAAGATTCCTATCATTGAACTTACTTTACTTGCAATCATACAACTAGAACATTTACGTTGTAGTTCTTTATTTTCAATAATTTAAAATAATCCAAAAGTCTAGGTAGTTGCGAGCAAGCGGTATTCAAAATTTGTGGCAAATCGAATAAACTATATTACAATTTAAATCGCGAGTGAATAATTAACCCGAAAGCTCCTGATCCCTGTCGCCCCGTTCAATTCGAAACCATCCGCTTCGGAAGCCGATCCAAAAGCCGCTGAGAGGACGTGCTGGGAGCAAAGCAAGCCCATTGCAGAGATAAAGAAAAAGGTAAGTGAATTTAATTGAATAGGTTGCATGCCTCTATCGCGCATTTCTCTCTTTCTCTCTCATGATTAGAGACCCTATTAGCCTACCATATTCGCGATAACGACATTACAATTAAAGTAACGTCCTTATAAAAAATCTCTCAGAAGTCACGGAACCTACAAGAGTTTAATTAAAATCAGTGCCCGCAACGAAACAGTGCGATTTCGAAAGATTTTCCGGCGGTTACTGGAGGCTGTTCTATTAAACAGGTCGCGAAAGTAGCCAAGCACCGACGGCAATCAGCTTTGCCCTCTGAAGCTTTGTCCTCGTCCGTGCTTATGAAAGCAAAATAACCTGTAGAGTTACTGTTACTGTCCGGCAACAGCTTTCAATAGCTTAGGACATAACAATATTGAACACGGCTATACAAAAGTAGCGCTCATGAATAATGACAAGGAGGCATTGTGCGTACTACCTTTTGGAATTATTTCACAAAAGATTACAAAAGTTGAGTACAAGGGCACTCATGTGACAAGGTCAATCACACCTGAATTACCATCATCTGTAGTGGATTTTTTCATCTATAAAAGAAGCAATTGGAAAGATCTGCAAGTTTCAATTTTTCTATAATATGTTTCACTTTTTCAAAATATAGTATATTCTTAAAATCATTATCTTATTATTAAAATATAAGAGAAATCTGTTCTTTTTCTGATCGTTCAATCTAATTTTTATTCGTTCTTTTAATTATTATATTGTATAATTCTAATAATTATAATTTTATAGCTATCAGTGGCTATATCAAGACGTTTGCTCAATCGACCACCAGATATGAGAATATGTCATACGGATGCGGAGCCATCACTGATGGCACACATAAACTGACTGTAGAAATAGGCAACTACGTACCCGTAGACTTTAAGAAAGGAACTTGGGTGACAGTGATTGGAACAGTAGCCAATAATGGTAAAAAATATATTATTCTCTTATTTGAAAACAATAATAAAAATTAAAAAAAATAATAAAAAAATATATAATAACAAATAATTTTCTTTTTCAGATGGTATCATAAAAGTCACATGCCTAGATTCAAGCAACATCACTGCGGATCCAGAGCATGAAGTTATGGCTGCTAATGTATTCATTCGAGGTACACAACAGATAATTGCTGCAAAGAGAAATTTCACCGAAGTGTAAACTTTCTTATCTACTTTTGATTTTGTTCAAAGTAAAGTTTATTTTTAACTTTCACAAATTCATTATGTTTTTTATTTCAAAATATTTGACTTTGTATTGGTTTGACATGAGATCATACTGATTACGCAATATGATAACCAATTGATAATGTGATATTTGATAGCAAAATTTTATTTCTATGAGAATGATGAAACAGTGATTTTTAATAATTAAGTATATAATATTTGTACATTAGGTGTATTCATTTTTTTTTGCTATCAAATACTATATTGTGATTTGCTGTCATTTAATATTATTCTTTTTATACGAAAACTATTATATTATTCAATTTTTTCTTTTCAAAAATTTGTTGTAATGACACTCATATTTAAATCTCTAAAACAGACTATTATTATAATCCAGATGATTCGGGCAGTTCTGGTCAGAGTGACGAAGATTCTGGTTCTGAATCTATTGATAACTTATTACTGAGTACATACGCAGAAACTTCTAATAATTATACGAATGATCAATCTAAATTGGAAAATGAATATATTTATAAATGGATCGACGGAGAAAAAAGTTATTCCTGCAAAGTTGAAAATGAAATATTATTATCTGATAGTCATAAGAAAGACATTAAAAATATGAGTATAGTTGACCTATTTGAGACATTTTTTTGCAAAGAAATTAAAAATTATATTATAGAATCAACTAAGATAAATAATTAAAGTCTAACAATGGCAGATTTGAATATATTTATAGGAATAATACTTTTCTCAGCATTCAATAAAAGGAAAAGTCAAAGAGATTATTGGTCTAATGATCCCTTTTTATCTAGTGATGTAGTGAAATCGGCTATGGGACGCCGTACATTTGAAAATATAAAATCTAAGTTGAAATTATCAAAACCAGGGGATGAAGATTGCAATGATAAAGCTTGGCGAGTTCGTCAAGTCATGAATCTGTTTCGTAGAAACATAAAATTGTTCGGGTACTTTCAAACCGCGATATCTGTAGATGAAATGATGGCCAAATGCTACGCTAGAACTAGTATGAAACAGTTTATTCGCGGCAAACCAATTAGATTCGGTCTAAAATTTTGGGGTCTATGTACATTAGATGGATTTTTATTAGATTTTGATCTATATTGTGGGAAGAATTCAACTATTGGGGATAAATTAGCCAAATGTGCTTTAGGAACTCGGGTAGTAATGAACTTACTTGACAATTTTTTTTCAACGCTAACTTTTCGTAAAGTAGGCCTTTACCATCTATACATGGACAATTACTTCACAAGCTTAGACCTTTTTGTACATTTAAGAAAAATGGGTTTATGTTCCACTGGTACTATTAGAGAAAATAGGATAAAAGAAAAAAATTATATTGATAAAAAATCAACAAGAGGCACATACGCCACAAAGCACGATCAGAAGAGCGGAATGAATTTAATTACTATTATTGATTCTAAATCGATTTCAATAATTTCTACAGCATCTGGAGTAACACCACTGTTACCCTCGAAAAGATATTCCAAAGAAGTAAAATAAAAAATAGACATACCTTTTCCTAATGCATTTCATCTTTATAATAGGTTTATAGGAGGGGTTGATGTTCATGATGGCCATTGCAATGATGTTATGCCATGCATTCGATCAAAAAAGTGGACGTGGGTGGTTTTTATTAGATTACTTCAGGCCGCTGTCACCAATGCAGTAATACTTTATAATTGTGCTAATCCAAGTCACAAAAAAAGTTCAAAAGAATTTCTGATGGATATTGTGAAATACTATCTGACTAGACCTAAAGTTGATGACATTGTTCATGGAACAGTATCCCTCAAACAACAGAAGTTCTGCTGTTGCAAGCCATGTGTCATTAGGACAAACAAATTTTGCAAAAAATGCAATAATTTTTATTGTAAAACGTGTTTTATAAAAAATCATAACAGTTCCTAAAAAAAAAAAAAAATAAAAATTATAAAACTATAAAAATCAAAAACATAAATAAAACCCTAATAAAAAGCGAAAACAAAATAAATAAAAAGATAAAAAAAAGACAAGATGCTTTGTCTCATTCACTTCCACGCGGTAAGTGTCGGGAAACGTTGTACATCAACGGCTAAGAAATGAGAATTTTTCAATGCGAAAATCATATCATGTGGAATGTGACAGATACTCGGGCACAATTTGAAGTAAATTTGCTCATAATTGACCAAAAAGTGCATATAAAACAAAAAATTTTAAAGTTTTTGATTTTTTTTTGAATTTCAAAAAATCTTAAGAATTTTAAGGTTTTTGATTTTTTACTCAAAAACAAAGCCTTAATAAGAAAAAGTTAGAGAATAAAAAGTACTTAGAATTGACCAAGAAGTATATCTGAATTTTTTCGAGACGATTCGATGAAATTTTCCAATTTGTCATAAATTGCCAATTGGCAAAAATAAAAAAGTTGCTCAAAACTCAGTGAAAAAATTTAGACATATTGCATGATTGATTCTAAGCACTTTTTATTCTTATTGATTTTTTCGTCGAATGCATTATATTCGAGAAAAAAATTCGTGAAAGTTTGGGCAAAATTTTGCGCTTCAGGCACCATTTTCTAGCCGCCATACTGAATTTCTGGATTCGGGACCAAACTGAATTTAAAGTACAACTCATTTATACACTCATAGTTGAAAAATAAAGTTCCGTCCTCAACGTTAACACAACAAGAACTTGGATTTAAAAAAAAAATAGTATCGAAATTTGCATTTTTTTTAAACGTCCCCATATTGGATTTTTGAGTGAAAAATACGCAATTCTGATACCAGAAATGGAAAGTAGAGAAAAAAATACTTAAGAAAAAGTATGTTTGCTTTGAATATATTCGTGGAATATGTGATAGATTTACGGTTGAAAACAGAGTTACGATTTCTCTGTTTTGGACGTTAATGGGTTAAACAGCTATTGTTACGTCATAGGTTAAATCGCCAGCCGAGGTGGCTGCTCCCAAGCATAATTCTAAGTTTTAAATTTTGTATTTCTTTCAAGCTGTGGTGGCTGAAGTATGGACAACAATTTTTAAAGATTTCAAAATATACATTACTAAAACATACTTGTAGTGAAGATTTATTTAATTATTTTTCGGACATATATCAATCACTAAAAACTTTATTATTCATCAAAAACAAGAAGGAAGGAGTTTACAATCCAGTAAACTCTGAATTTGCTGCAATCTTCTAAAAGAAAAGTAAGTGAAAATTATATAAGTTAATTAATAAATATTTTCAGGTTTGGGAATTTTTTAAGTAAGCAGGCTTCGAACGCTGCTACTTATTTTACAAATATATTTTGGGAAAACTTGTCGAGTTGCCTGGACGGTTGACTGGACTTCGCTTGTCGGATGCCTTTTGACCTACAGTTCAACGAGACCTGGTCATTAGTTTGAGAAGGGTTTTGAATAAATTCACGCGGAATATTAAAATAAATAAGCGAGCTGACTCCAAACGGAGAGTATTATATTGTGCGCCGGAGTTCGGACGTGACACTATCCACGCACATGCACAACTACTCCACGAAGGTCACCATGGGAGATTTCAACGCTGATCAACTTTCCTGGTCTGAAGATGCCAAATTCATTAAGGCATTCATCGAGGAAAACTCTCTTCTGTCGGTCCCTTACGGCGCTACGCACCATAAACAGGACTCTGATACCTTGCTTGACCTCTGTTTATAGATGAACAGCCTGCTATCGCACTGGAAGACAGATACCCCCTTTATCTACGGACATGACCGTATCACGGCAACTCTCGACGTACAGATTTTACGCAACGCTTCCAAAACATACTCCTACCGAAATTACAAAGAGATGTGTTGTGAGAAGCTAAGGAATTTTCTTAGCACGTGTGACTCGTCATCTCTCGCTGCCTCTTCACTTGACGATTGCATTGCCATTTAAAAGGCGAATCGTACAAATACCATGAATCATCTCGCTCCACTTCGTACCGTGACTCCTGGACCGAAGCGTCACCCGTGGTTCACTACAGCTCTTCGTGACCTTGTGACTGAACGGAAAAGACTATGCAGGCGGTTCCGCTAAACTCATCTACTTTGGAGTCTATATCTTTATAGACTTGCTAGGGACGATGCTCACAGACAGGTCAAGGAGGCTAGGCTGAATTATTATCATTCACGCTTGTCAACCCTGACCGACATCGGTGAGATATGAACAGAGCTAATGAATCTTGGAATTACTACCAAAAGCTTTCAAACAGCAGCATAAGCGTCACTTTCTTTTTGTCAATTGCCATGCGTACGTCGTCAGTCAATTTTATTAACGCTGTTTGTGTGCTGTGGTGTTTTCGGAAACCAGCCTGGAAGGGGTCGATTATATTATTTTTATTAAGATACTCCGTGATCTGGGTGTGCGCGATCTTCTCGAGTACTTTTGAGAGGAAGCAGAGCAATGCAATCGGACGAAAGTCCTTAACATTGGAAGGAGCACTGGTCTTTCTTAGCGCGATCAACTGAGCCTGGTTCCAGATACTCGAAAAGATCCCCTGAGCGAAGGAGCAGTTAAAAAGATTAAGAATAAATTCGCCAATGATTAGGAGGGCCTTGACGACCACCCCGCATGGAATACCATCGACACCCCTCGCTTGCGAGGAAAAATGTGATATAGCAAGGACGACGTCACCAATACTAACAGGGGTAAAAGTAAAGCCCTCCTCGCCTGCAAACGCAATAGTGTCCGTCGCATTGTCTATATTTTCGAGAGGTGATACCGATACTCCCCCGAAGTGCTCGTTCAGCTCCCCTGGCGTAAAACCAAAAGACTCTTCCTCCTTACGCCCAGGCAGGAGGCCGAGATGACGTATTATCTTCCAAATATTTCAATTTTCATCAAGGGCGTCTGATAGTTGTTGGTGAAGGAAGGACTCACGCTCTTGAGCAGAACGCATGTCGACCTCGTTTGTGAGTCGAAGGGCCTCATCGAAAAGCTCCGCTCTCCCCGTGCGCTCATAGCGCCTGAGTGTAGCATTGCGCTTATCAATGAGGAGCCTCAGATCTAGTCCAGACCAAGGAGCATATTTCTTACGTGGGCAAACCGTTTTCAAGGGCGCCAATTCCTCGATTGCAAATTTTATATTATTATTAAGAACACATAAAGCGCCCTCAAGATCGGTATCGATGGAATTCATGGCTGTCCAGTCACAACAAGACAGGAGGTCGACAAGGCTAGTTGTGTCTATGCACTTGTAATCCCGGTACGAGAAAGTGTCACTCGTAGTAGTGGGGGCGTAGATGTCTATCGAGACATGTATGACACAATGCTTGCCGAAGTAGCGTCAGAGTTTTCGTCCTTTTCAGTGACAGTCATGTGTGTACTCGGTCGTCGAGGTCGTTTCGAGCCGGCCTGACACGCCGTGAGGATAGCCTGCAAATCGGCAGCAGATGCAAACACGTGCGCGCGCTCGCCCCCCCCTACGCCTAGCCAAGAACCTGCCACCCGCATGCCAGACATATTTGAAGCCCAGTCCCTATGCAATGGGCCTCAAACTTTTAAACAGGGTTAATTTTTCTTGGGACAACATTTCATTTAAATATACTTTATGTCCGGTCAAGCAGGCAGCAGTCTCCGGGTCTAGAGCCCCGGGCATGATGTTGTTTGTGGTCAGGTAGTTGCAAGCTAGCGTACTTTTTGCTCGCATGATTTCCCTGACCAGGCCCGGGCTAGCGAGTCTGACGACGATCGATGGCAGCACACCTCGCGCGTCGCTGTATTTGCCCCGATCGTGTCATTGCTCTAAGCCCTGTTCTGTCTATGCTGGCGCTGGCGCAGCACTCTAGTGTTGGCGACGTCGCTCATTTGTAGGGCGGAAAGGACGGTGCTGAGCAGTGCAAAGGCAGCCGCGCCCGAGATTTTCTCATATATGTTGTCGTTGTTCTGAATGAGGCCGTGAATTATGACCTCGCACTCCTCAGCAACGCCTCCCCCCGCTCCTGCGTCCCCGCCAGTAGTTGCCATCCGAGGAGAGGAGCATTTGCGGCTTCCTACTACCTCAGTGGCATCACGCTTAATAATACTACTAGGACTCGAGGCAAGTAACGGACCGCAGTCCGAAACCGGCAACGAGTCCGTGTCAAGGTCCTGGCTAGCACGATGGAGCCTTTCAAGTAGTTGCTTTGTTTGTTGCAACTCGTCCCTAAGAATAACGTTTTCGTCCAGGAGCAGCTTGTTAGCGTCAAGCAGTCTATTAGACGCACTGATGTTATCAGCTAGTTGGGTCTCGAGAGCAGAGATACGGGTATTCAATTCCTCCGTACCGACTACAGCGCCCCCTTCTGCTAGTGCAGAGGAGGCGCCATGTGGCACCGAACCCCTGCTCACGAGAGCCCTTAGGCCATCAAGCTGATCCTGGAGCATGTCAAATCGCTGAAAAAAAAGCTCCATCGTACTCACAGGAATTAAAATATTTGAGACACCTAGCAGGCTGGTGTCTCCCAGTGGCGCATTCTTCGCTCTGTTCTTCTTCAGGATTGCCGGGTCCAGTGCAGATGAATCTTCAATCGACGCTGATGTGAGCGGAGCGGGCGCCTGCGAGTTGGTGACCCGCCCGACAGACGCGTTTGGGCACTGCTGACTGTCCTTCCGCTGCTCCGGTGAAACAGGCGCCTGGGAGTCTGTGACCCGCTCGGCAGTGGTATTGCAGCTCGGTAGGCTACTCTCGTGATGTTGCTGCTTCGTGCTCGAGCGGAGAGGGGAGGCGATCGTCATGGTGCTGAAGCCGCGATCGCCTGACCGTGTTTTTGCACACGGCGTCGATGCCGCGCGCTGCGTCTGCTAGTGGGGCGAGACGCGTAGCGTCGCCGACTTAGCTCGAAGCACTGTCCCGGCGCGAACGCTCACCTGATGTTTTCCAGGAGGTGGGGATGGCTTCCTCTGCGTTGTTTTGACGCTCTGCTTGTCTGACTTGGTTGCAGGCGTCGCCACGGCAGGAGCAGGGATGCCAACGGCCAAGATGAAAAGTCCGCCAGAAACTCGCCAAATCACTCCTCTGCGCTCCTAACCTCTCTGGGACACTACAGGTTTTGAACGGTCTCCCTGGCTCTTTTTAAGGAGCCATGCAGTAATGCTCCGGCGCGTGGAGCCTGCGGGAGGCCAGATTTTCTGAAAATATCCAGACTCACACGGAGTCAGTCAGAAAACAGCCGAAAATCGGGCTCGACACGCGTGTGAGACTCACCTGAAGCAGAAGCGAAGAGAGTGAGAGAGAGGGAGAGAGAGAAGAAGCGAGGGAAGCCAGCACCCCCTGGGACAGCGAGGCTTCCGTCGGGAGGCGACTAGTGCTCGCCTCTCCAACACAAGGTAAAGCGCTTAAGTTCCTCGGGAACATCTCGGTGCGAGCCATTAGGCCGCCGAGAGAGTGAGTGAGAGAGAGAGAGAGAGAGAGACAGCCGCGAGCGTGTGAGAAAGAGAGAGAGAGAGAGTGAACGAGACGAGAGTGTGGTGTGCGGTGCGGGCGCGCGTGTGTGAGAGAGAGAGAGGTAACGCGCTTCAAGGTCCGAGCGAGCAACACTGAGCCTTCGAGTCGTGCGTGTGTGCGTGTGAGCCGACGGGCATATCTCGCGACGCCAGAAGCGAGAGCTTCGAGGCGCGCGCGCGTGTGTGCATGAGAGCCGACAGGTATACGGCGCAACGCCAGAGGCGAGAGCTTCGAGGCGTACGCGCGTACCTGAGAGTAGAGGTGAGACGTCGAGCCCTGCGTGGCTATCGTGCGCGGGCGTCTACGGCCACCGCGTTGTAGGGTAGGGCTGGGCGAAATATAGGTGCAATAAAACTATTAATTTGTGTGTGATTATTTTTCCCTTTTCCCAACGTGCTCCCAAACGTCAGCGATTGCCATAGAAACCCGCGAACAAAAATAATAATCCGCGCGTTGGAGTCGCGAGGAGTTGCGCATCGAGGTGATGGGAGGCACCGCGTTGCAATTGGCATCCCTTGTGGGGATTCGCGATCGCTGAAGGGGAGAAGGGAAAAATTTGTTCGGTTGAGCGAGTGTGAGTGAGGTTACGATGCAGCGGACAAATTCGGGGTTAGGCTACGGTACTGCGGGGGTGAGCGGCACTGAAATGCATACAGCCGTGATGCAGCGGCTGATGTTAGAGTCGCGCGATCTGCTCGCACTTAAATTAAGTGTCGGTCGTCTGACAGAGGACGAACTCGATGGAGAGCTCGCTGCTAAGGGTTTTAGCGTGCGTGGCTCTCTCGAGGTTCGTCGAGATCGGCTCTTGCGCTCGTGTATTTCCGAAGCAATGCCGAATTTACGTGAATTACCCTGGTACGAGTGGGACATGGCCGAGGCAAAACAAACACTTTCGGAAGGGGAAATAGAGCGGCGGATTTTAGGTGAAATCTCCATGCGAAGGGGACAAAAGAAGAGAATTGCCAAGGAGAAGACGGTGAGCTTGGCTAGTCCACGATGTAGGGAAAGCGAGATCGGAGGCGGCCAACCAACAGCTGACGAGGTAGGCTTGCGACGGGAGGCGATGCCGGTGACGACGACGTCATCGAGCATTGCAACCTTGCAAGCTAGCCAAGCGATAGTGACCACGTCGGCGGCGCTGTCAGAGCGACCGATCGTCTCTACCGGATTTGGGAGCCTGCAGTCGCCGACTCTAGCACCTCGAGGCTACAGGTTCGACAACCTCGTGCCACAGGGGGCTCCCGGCGCGTGGTCATACTTCTCTGCTCGGCTAGTGCAAAGCATCGGTAAGACGCCACTTGCTAGGCCGCAGTATAGAGAGGAAGCGCGTCGAACGAAAGCAGTCGAAAGTCGACCTCCGACAAATAGAGGAGATAGGTTGTATATACCATCGACCACTTTTGTCGGCGGAAATAATTTTCTTCCTGCAGCCTCGTCATTGGGCTCGGTGACCGAGAGAGAATCGGTACACAGCGAAAGAGTGGATGAAGCGAGATTTGAAGAGACAAGCGACTTGATGAGCGCGCGGGCAGCTCGAATAGGGGAACTTCGCGCAAGTGGAATGACCTACGAGCTAGCCAGGGAAAGAGCTCTTGAAGAAGAGGTTACCCGTGAGAGCGAGCGCGCGTTCAATCAAGCGCTTGAAGAGTAGAGCAGGAAGAAGACGAGATCGAACAACAGCATCAACGCCGCTTACAACAAGTGCGTGACAATGCGCTGATTGAGGCCCGTCGAGTGACAGTGGAACAAGCTAACTGTCACAGAGAGGGAGAGCTGAGACAAGCAAGTCTCCGGCGAACCTCAACAGCCACAGCTGATCCATCGACACGGCCGCTTCCAAGAGAAAGGATAGCCCGTGATCATGCGAGACAGTCGGGGGGAGAGCGAAGGCATAGATTAGACACAACAAGACACCCGACGGAGAGTTCGGAGAGCCAGTCGGAAATGCCTCACGTGAGCGAACGCCGTGAGAAGAGAAGTCGTAGGAGCCGAAGACAGCGAGGAGAGAAAACGGGTGATTCGCAAGGCCAGAGTCCTAGGGAAAGCTTGAGTCTTTTGAGCAGCGACAGCGAATACGAACATAGTTCGCATCACGCGTCGTCGGAGAAACTCTCGGTGCGAAGTTCTCGGTACGAGAGACCGGAAAACGCGCGAGATATCATAAAGAGGCTCAAGGACTGGGGTTTCCAGTTTACCGGCGAAGGCCGAAACGAGGACCCAGAGGAGTTTTTAGAGCGTCTGAGCGACTGCTGTAAGGGTGCTCGAGCATCGGACGTCGACTGGTTGAACGTCTTGCCTTGCATCTTTCAAGGCGAGGCGGGTCGGTGGTTCAGAGCGAAGCGGAATAATATTCATTCATAGAATGAATTTTGCCGAGCGTTCCGGCACCGCTACGTGCCAGAATACAATCGAGAGGACTTGATGGAGGATTTACGACGGAGAACACAGCATAAGGGAGAGAAGATTACGACGTTTCTCGCAAAGTTCGAGTACATCGTGTCTCGTTTCCATCGACCGCCATCTATAAGGGAGTTGTTGCAGATTGCGTATCGCAACATACTCCCCGAGTACCGCAGGGCTATCGGTGATAAACTCATCGACAGTCTCGAGGATCTCGAGAAATACGGTCGACGCTGGGAGAAGCAGCGTGACCTGGACAGCCGGTATGCACCGCCGCCGCCAGCCGAGAAAATGAACGGTCCCGGCGCGGCGTACGGCGGTGGTACTGCAAAGCCCAAGGTCGCTGCAGTGGAGACGGTGGAAAAAGAGAAAGAGAGCGAGGAAACTCCGAAGAAGGGCAAGAAGTCGAAAGCTAAGAAAGCTGCGACTTCAGCGTCCGCTTCGGAGTCGGAGAGAGTAGCGAGCGCCAGCACTAACGTCGGCCCTGGTAATAAACCAAAGCCGACGGAAAATGGTGCTGCAACAAGCCAGAATTCGGGCAATAAGCAGAAGGGCGGACGAACTCAGCTACGCACTGGAGGAAATCCAGTGACGGGGGCGGGTAAATCGCCCTTGGGGCCGACCAACGTGAGCGCATGAGAGTTTCTCGGCGCTTGTTTCACGTGTCAACGGGTGGGCCATCGCGCTTCGCAGTGTCCCGAAGTAGTCTGCTACAGATGCAGAGGAAAGGGACACACCTCGAGGAATTGCACAAATCCTCCGATGGCGCAAGCGCATTCGAGTTCTGCACCATTGATAACGGGCACCCCTAAGACCCAGTGTCAATGGTGCGGACGAGAGGGTGTTACGCTACTCTCGTGTCCCGACTGTAGGATAATAACTACAGCTCTGGGAAACTTGAAGTTGGGGGCCCAGAAATAAAGAAACCGGTGCCCCCAGTTCAAGAGAAAGTGAGAGGTAAAGAGGCGAAAGTGGTTACGTTCGCTCAGCCACTCGTAAAGCTCGACGAAATCGAGAGGAGAGACGAGGAAGAAGCTCGCCGGTTTGACGAGTTGAGGAAGGTTGAGGAGACGGACACGAGGTTGCTGAGTGAAAGTGAGAAGGGAGAGAGGAAAAGGTGGGACCTGACCGCAGCTCGATTAGATTATCGAGACTGCCAATGGTTCAAACCGACAGGAGTAGAGAAAGAGAGCGAGAAACGGAAAGCTGCGAGGAACAAAAATCCTCAAAGCTCGCCGAAACCGCTCTTTGTCCCAGAAATCAGCACGAGGGAAAGTGCGGATGAGGGAGAAGTGGTTGCCGGAGCAAATACGGAAAATAGAAATTTCCTATCAGTGAGCCTAGGCGGGCAAGTGTATCAAGCACTGCTCGATCCAGGGGCAACTCTGTCGTTGATTAGCCCAGAAATCGCCGAGAGATTTCGGGAGCGGTTAACGAAGAGCACGA
>QLSS01000128.1:278391-289052 GCA_024372645.1 Trichomalopsis sarcophagae
GGAAGAGGGCAAGTGGCGACCATTTGCGGACACAGACAGCAAAGAGGAAGCTACAGTGTACGCTGAGTGTGCCGGCCTGTCGACTATCACAGAGGAGGAGCGTGCGGAGGTGAGAGAGCTCGTGGAAGGGATTTTAAAAAACCAAGGCTCGTCGTTAGGGCTCACGCATCTTACGGAGCACCATATCGAGCTGATGGACTTCACGCCGATTCGGCATAAGCCTCGGCGTGAATCTCCGGCAAAACAGCAAGCGGCGGTTGAGGAAGTGGAAAGATTGTTCCTTGAAGGAATAATCGAGAGATCGTCAAGCGATTATACGAGCGCACCTGACATGATCCGCAAGGCGGACGGAACATGGAGGTTTTGCGTTGATTATCGTGATTTAAATTGAGTCACTATTAAGGATGAGCATCCCATCCCTAATATGGACTCGATTACGGATAGGCTGCGCAGTGCTCGATATCTATCAAAGATCGACCTGAAGCAGTCCTATTATCAAATCCCGTTGTCGCCAGAGAGTAGAAAGTATACGGCTTTTTCTGTGCCGGGCTCAGGCCTGTGGCAGTTTAAGCGTATGCCTTTCGGTCTGTGTAACGCGCCCAGGACCCAGCAGAGACTAATCGATGCTTTGTTTGGGCCTGCGTGCGAGCCCGCTGTGTTCGCCTACCTCGATGACCTGGTGATCGCCACGGAGACATTCGAAGAGCACTTAGAGTGGCTCGAGTTTGTCCTGAAGCGACTCACGGGCGCGGGGCTAGTCGTAAACGAGGAGAAGTGTGAATTCTGTTGTTCGCAGATTCGGTGGCTGGGTTTTTTACTGGACAAGGAGGGACTGCGTCCTGATCCCGAAAGGGTAGAGCCAGTGAAAAACTTTCCGGCTCCGAAAAACGTGAAACAGTTGAGACGATTTCTGGGCACGTTGGGCTGGTATTCGCGCTTTATTGAGCGCGAATCCGAGCTAAAAGTCCCGCTCGTTCGACTGCTGCGAAAAGATCAGAAATGGGAATGGGGAGATGAGCAGCAAGAGGCTTTTGAAGCTCTCCGTCACGCGCTTACCGTGGCCCCTGTACTTGCTCGGTCTGATTTTACAAGGCCGTTCAAGGTGCAGTGTGATGCCAGCGGCGCGGCTACCGGGGCCGTCCTGACTCAAGATCATGACGATGGCGAGCACCCGATAGTATATATAAGTCGTGTACTGACTTCTGCGGAACGAAATTACACGACGACGGAGAAGGAGTGTTTGGCAGTGGTCTGGGCTATCAGAAAGCTGAGGCCGTACATTGAGGGGTACGACTTCAGCGTGATAACAGATCACAAAAGTTTGCAATGGCTGAGGAATCTGATAGATCCCAGCGGACGCCTAGCGAGATGGGCCATTGAATTGCAACAATGGAAGTTTGATGTGATTTATCGGAAAGGTGAATTAAATCACTTTCCGGATGCGCTATCTCGAAGCGACGAAAACGGCGAGGACGCCGTTGCCGCTTTCGAGGAGGTACAAGACCCGGAATATTTGAAACTGCGAGAGCAAGTGGAAAAATTCCCGGAGAAGTACACAGGGTGGCGTATCGAAAACGGAGTGCTTTATCGTTGGCGCAAAGATGCTTTGCTGGACCCGATAACACACCGTGAGGAAGCGTGGAGAGTGGTAGTGCCAGAGGAGCAGAAGGAGAGAGTAATAAGAGATGCACATTGTCCGCCTTCGTCGGGTCACTTGGGAATAGAGAAAACCTATGACCGAGTGGCTCGAGAATATTATTGGCGAGGAGCCTATCACGACGTGTACAACTTTGTACAGTCGTGCGAGGAGTGCCAAAAATATAAAACGGCAGAGAGCGGAGCGAAAGGACTCATGGGACGGCGAGTCGTCGAGAGGCCTTGGGCCATCGTCGCCGCGGATCTCATGGAGTTTCCTCCGAGTAAAAATCGATTCAAATATCTAGTCGTGTTTCAAGATTTGTTTACACGCTGGATTGAATTGAAGCCGTTGAGGAAGGCGGATGCGAAGTCAGTGGCCAGAGCGTTTGAGGAGTTGATTTTATTCAGGTGGGAAACTCCTGAATATTTTCTAACGGATAACGGCAAGGAGTTCGACAACCAACATTTGAAAAAGGTGTTGGAAGTATATGGTGTAAAGCACATCACCACTCCGCCGTATCATCCTCAGGCAAATCCTGTCGAGCGTACGAATCGCACGCTTAAAACGATGATCGCGATGTATGTAAAAAACGATCATCGCGACTGGGATTTGCATCTCCACGAGTTTCGTCATGCCATTAACACGGCGACGCAAGCTTCCACTCGAGTCTCTCCTGCGTTTCTCAATTACGGACGACATCCTCATCCGGCTTCGAGTTTACGACGGGAAATCGAGGAAGGAAAACTCGTGGAAAGAAGGGAGCCAGATGAGTGGGAAGAGATAATGAAGAGATTGGATATGCTGCGAGATTTAGTAGGGAAATACACGAGCGCCGCGCCCGAAAAACAAGAACGCGTTTATAATAGGGGACGAAAAAACGCGCAATTTCAGGTAGGAGACGAGGTCATGCGAAAGACCCACGTTCTCTCCGACGCGGCCAAGAGTATGTCTAAAAAGCTAGCTCCGCACTGGGAAGGCCCGTATGAGATTGTCGAGGTTAAATCCCCGATAGTCTATGTACTGGGCTCCGGTGACGGAAAATCGCGATGGTTGACTAAGGCTTATGTAGATGAACTTAAGCGCTGGGTCAAGCCGCGAAAGGCTAAACAAAATTACTAATCTATTTGTGTTTTTAGGATGGAGCGACGAGAGCATGGGAGAGCGTCGGCGCCAGCCGTCCCGCCACCAACCAACACCGCACCGCCACACCCGACGTTTGCGGAGGTGTTAAGATCACCGGCATGTCGGCCAACGCCAGCAGCAACATCGCCAAGGCAGGTGGAAGGTTGTGGGGCGGGGACAATCAGCCTGAGGATCGGCACGGTTACACCGAGGCTACGCCTGCGCCGATCTACGGATGGTGTAGCGACGACGCCGACGAGCAGCACGAAGAGGCCAATGACGGAGGCAGCGACGAGCCTGAGTCGGGCGATCGCAACAGGGGCAATTCCCCGGCGATTAGGCCCTATTCGTGAGGAGGTCGAGAGAGAGAGAAGGAAAGTAGGACTCGGACGGAGAGGCAGAAGCAATCCGTCGAGTCACAAGAGAGAGAGAGCTCGGAGGCAGAGGAAAGCAGACGGGCGCAGAGGGAGTCGGAGATGTATGTCGCCAACTTCCCTGTGGTCCCCGCTGCCGCCCCTCCTCCGAGAGGTCAGAAAAAGAAGAAGAAGAAGAAGAGCGAGAACCCGTCTCAGCTCACCAAGGACGATTACGTCTCGGCTCAATTGTCAAGCTCAGACGACGATGAGCCGGGACCACCGATCCGGGGCTCCTTCGGGGGAGTCTATTCTGGCACAGCGGAAATAGACTGGGACAACTGGTCTCCGACTCGTCCCCAGGAGGAGGAAGACCGGGAACCGGAACCCGAAGAAGAAGAGAGAAGGCGGCAAGAAGAGACAGAGCGGAGAGAAAGAGAAGAACAGAGAAGGAAACGAGAAGAGACAGAGCGGAGAGAGAGAGAGAGAAGAAGAGAAAAGGCGGAGTGAAAGAGAAGAGAGAGAAAAAGAAGAAAAAGAGCGACGAGCACGAGATGAGGAGCAGCGGCTACTGGAAGCTCGAGACGAAGAAAAGCGCCTCAGAGCTGAACGAGCTGCTGCCGCAGCAGAGGAGAGAAAGAGGAAGAGCGAGGAAGAGAGGAAGGAGAGAGAGGAAGAGCAGAGTCGTCAGCAAGAGGAGCAGCGAACGCGGGGCGAACCTGCCTCCACGCTCGACAACCAAGAGCAGATGGAGACAGATCCGCCAGCGTCCGCTGTAAATCCCAATGACACGAGCCGGGAGGAGGCAGTAGCGGCACGAAACGCGCGGCGCAACGCAGCTCGAGCCGCCCGGAGGAGAGAAGCGAGGCGGATTGAGAGAGAGAAGAGAGAGGAGTCCGAGGCTTGCCTACCAGCCCGGGACCATCCAGTCCCTGTGGCGAGGACAGCGACCAACGGCTGCAACGAGAGAGGTAGAGAAAGAGAGATGAGAGACGCGCGAAGAGTGATTGAAGAACGATCGGTAAGTCGAACAAGGAGTCGCTCCTCCAACCGCAGGACCTTGCCCGCTAAGGAAAGGGGAGCGTGGTTTGGAGGACTTCGTCCGATCCCGACGGATCCGACGATCGACCCGGCCCCATACAGTTGCTTCAACTGCTGGCAGCCGGGTCATGGTGTAATACAATGCCCGAGGGGGATCAGCCGTGATTTCTGCGGAAATTGTGGAAGGCACGGCGTTCAGGTGACCAGTTGTCCACGGTGCGCCGATGCCTTCCGGAGACACCAACAGTGGGAGGATGTAGGGTGGCGCCCCCGTCCAACTTAAAACCCACTCAAATGGGAATGAGTTGGACGGTCCTTTTCCTGGACCTACGATGGGGTCAGTCTCTCTTGGACAGTAGCAACATTAAGGGAGGGGGATTGCGACGTTGCACGTCGCAGTCGCGCGAAACATACGTTGTTGTTTCGCGCGAAAACCTTCTCGACGAGCCAAAGTCAGAGAAGGAGCCGTTCTGCGACAAAGCACGCCGCAGCCGCGCGAAGCGCGATTTGTTGTTGTTAGGACGGCGAGAGCGAGTAGACGATCGGTTCCGGCGAGGCCCGTGTGTTCTCGGACGCGAGTTGCGTCCCGGGAATACTTGGAAATCGCTGGCCGATGTGCGCGAAAGTGAGCCGCTGATTCGCGCGTGGCGCAAGACGAGCAGCCAATCAGCACGTCTCGCGCCTCGCGCAGCCAATTAGGTCGCATTATCAGACGGGCCCGGCGGCCGACGGCGGGACGCCGAGCGCGCTCGCGGCAGCGCGGCTCGGCAGTTACCTCTCGAGCCTCGTCGACAGAAGTTGACGAGTGATCGCGTGCGACCGTGCTAGTGAGAGAGAGAGAGAGAGAGAGAGAGAGTGAAAGAAAAAGAGAGAAACCACGGCCACGGCTGGACCACGACACCGAGGACGAGCCATCCCCGGAGACCACAATCCAGCGGTGCCACTCGAGGAAGGACGCTAGGGCGAGGGCCAGGACAACATCCTCATCCACCCCGAGGCAGAGGAAGAGAGAGAGAGAGAGAGAGAGAGAGAGAGAGAGAGAGAGAGAAGCGAGGGAAGCCAGCACCCCCTGGGACAGCGAGGCTTCCGTCGGGAGGCGACTAGTGGTCGCCTCTCCAACACAAGGTAAAGCGCTTAAGTTCCTCGGGAACCTCTCGGTGCGAGCCATTAGGCCGCCGAGAGAGAGAGAGAGAGAGAGAGAGAGAGAGAGAGAGAGACAGCCGCGAGCGTGTGAGAGAGAGAGAGTGAACGAGACGAGAGTGTGGTGTGCGGTGCGGGCGCACACCTCGACACCATCTACGCGAGGCGACAAGCCAGCGTACGCGAGATTGAGAGAGAGAGAGAGAGAGAGGGAGAGAGAGAAACACGAAAGAAAGAGCGAGCGTGTGTGAGAGAGAGAGAGAGAAAGAAAGAAGCATCGGGCGTCTAAGAATCGTCCGCTGCTCGGTAGCAGCAGGTCGGGCTTGCCTCCAACGCGAGGCAAAGCTGGTGCGCGCGCGCCTTCGAGCAAGCAAGAGAGAGGAGAGAGAGTGGGAAGCCGAGCGCTCCGCCGGCGTGGTTCGAGCATCGTCGTGCCGGGACCGCGGGCGCGAGCCGTAGGAGAGCACGCGCTACGTGTGTGAGTGCGAGAGAGTAGGGAGGGGGACCGCGCTGACTCGTGCTACGACGTCGCGGTACGCGCGCGGCGCGCGCGACGTTGCGTACGGGAGAGAGAGGAAACGCGCTTCAAGGTCCGAGCGAGCAACACTGAGCCTTCGAGTCGTGTGTGTGTGCGTGTGAGCCGACAGGTATACGGCGCAACGCCAGAGGCGAGAGCTTCGAGGCGTACGCGCGTACCTGAGAGTAGAGATGAGACGTAGAGCCCTGCGTGGCTATCGTGCGCGGGCGGCTACGGCCACCGCGTTGTAGGGAAGGGCTGGGCGAAATATAGGTGCAATAAAACTATTAATTTGTGTGTGATTATTTTAGTCACTACTTTATGGATATAATTAAAGATGTATTTTATGCTTTGTATTGAAGCACAATATTCAACATTCATATGGCATTTATGTTTCATTAATAAAAAATTATTATATGGTACAACCATTGAATAATCGACTGAAATTTTTTCATTATATCGAGTTTTATAAACATGATTATCAAAAGTATTATATATTCTTTTACATCGTGGGTAACCACTTTGCTTCCTTTTAGAGGAAGCTTTATAATCGTTAAAACTTCTAGAAAATACTTTTTAGTGTGTTAGAAGTTCATATCAAGTATTTTTAGAAAATGTTCATATGGACGTGTGTGTATGTCTGTATACCATAATATTTCTAGAACTACTCTGTCAATATCTATACAATTTGACATGCATATCTATTTTTGGAAACATTTCGGGAAAAGCAGTTATTTTTTATTTTCTCAACTATTTTTCTTTTCGTGACCATTTTTTGATTTTTGAAAAACGCTATTTTGCCTTCATTTTAATCATCCCATCGTTAAAAACAATTTAACTAAGAGAATAAAATTACCTACTTTTCCTCGGTTTGTCCTCGCGATCGACTGTTCGTTTCGGCACATAAAATGAAAACGGTGATTATTCAAAAAAAAAAAAAAAAAAAAAATGTGTATCTCTGAAACTAAACATCATTACATTTTATTTATTGTTCTCAAATCTGGTCACCGTTTACTCAAACTGCCTCCAACACCTTACATATGGTTCAGCACAAATTTATCCGTTACTTAGCCTATAAATCTCGTCAACCCATGACATTCGTAAACCACGACTACACCCCAATTGCGTCTCAATACAGTATTCCTACAATTCTGTGGACCGGTATCATGATGGTATTTTAGATTTTAAACTTGTAAATAATGTATTGGTTGGTGAGTCCCAGTCGCGTTCATTCACTCGGAGACGTTTGGCGTATAATTTGCGGAATCTCCTCGCTATCGCTCTCCTCCCGTATCGTACCTCCCCGCTATCGTTTCCTCGCCCCTCCCGCCACTCCAACCAGCTACCGATTACTGTACGCTACCGAGCTACCGTTAGCAAGTAAGTTAGCGATTAGGTTAAGTTAGTCCCTTATCAGAGTACCGTTAAATAATTCTTAAGATGCACGAGTGTGCGCGTAAAGTACGGGCGAGTATTGGGTGCCGCCGCGCGGTCGTGTCGAGGTCGTCATATCGTGAATGGTTTTCGGGGATTAAATATAAGGGAACGGGCTTGCACGATGCGGTGTATGGAAAAATAAGCGTTTGATGGGTCGGGGAATCGCAAAATTCGCGAGAGTACGCCGCGACGGACGCGCTGATCGTCGGGGCCGGTAGGCGACCTGAGAGGCGAGGCGGGTATTCGCCCGCACCAGCAAGCGTCCAGCATTGCCACAGTACAGTAGTCCAAGTGTGGTTATATGATTGTCTTGACTAGCCTTCTGCGGAGAGTTTCAGTGGTGCAGCCTCTGATAAACAGCAAGCTATACAGAACTTTGTTGACTTTTTTCGTAATGGCATCCACTTGCGGTTTCCAAGTAAGTTTACAGTCTAATATAACACCAAGACACACGACTGTCTCACCTAAAGGGACGATCACTCCGTCCGTCAACGGAACCCCAGGCAGTTTTCACGACTTAATATCATTAACATTTCTCGTGGAACCAAAAAAAAAATAGACTTAGTTTTGCCGGAGTTGAATCGCAGGTCGGAGCTCCCCGCCCAGTCAGAAATCAGCCGCGCCGCTTCAGCCAGTCGAGCCACGCCTTCCTGAAAATTATCTTTGATGGTGTGTAGATAAATCTGAAGGTCGTCTGCGTAAAAAAGATGTTTAATTATACTACCGTCATGTATACTCTGTAGGTCGTTAACATAAAGACTGAACAGTAGGGGTCCCAGGACGGATCCCTGTGGAACTCCCAGATTGGTTTCAAGCCATTCCGAGGTACCGTTCTTATTTAAAATTGCGATCTCAGATCGCCACTGTAAATATGATTTGATCCACAGGAGAGCCGACCGTGAGAACCCCAGCCTATTCAGCTTAGTTAGTAGTTTGGAAGGTGAGATGGTGTCAAAAGCTTTGCTGAAATCAAATAGCAGCATAATCGTCACCTTCTTCTTGTCAACAGTCATTCGTATGTCGTCGGTCAATTTTAATAACGCTGTTTGTGTACTGTGGTGTTTACGAAAACCAGCCTGGAAGGGATCCAATATTTGACTTTTATTAAGATACTCCGTGATTTGGGTGTGAGCTATCTTCTCGAGTACCTGTGAAAGGAAGCAGAACAGCGCAATTGGACGAAAGTCGGTGGCATTGGAAGAAGCGCTAGTTTTCCTTAAAGCAATTAATTGTGCCTGCTTCCAGATACTCGGAAAGACTCCCTGAGCGAAGGAGCAGTTAAATAGATTAAGAATAAACTCGCCAATGATTGGGAGGGCCTTGACGACCACCCCGCATGGAACACCGTCGATACCCCCCGCTTGCAAGGAAAAGTGTGAAATAGCTAGGACGACATCGCTCATATTCATTGGAGTGAAGGTGAAGCCTTCCTGGCTTGCAAGTAAAATAGTGTCCATTGCATTGTCTATATTTTCAAGGGGTGATGCCGATATTCCCGCGAAGTGCTCATTCAGCTCACCCGGCGTAAAACCGAAAAGCTCCTCCTCCTTGCGCCAAGGTATCAGGCCGAGATGACGCATTACCTTCCAAATATTTCTGATCTCATCAAGAGCGTCTAAGAGCTGTTGGCGAAGGAAGGATTCACGCTTTTGAGCAGAAAGCATGTCGACCTCATTGGTAAGTCGAAGAACCTCATCGAACAGCTCCGCTCTCTCTCTCTCTCTCTCTCTCTCTCTCTCTCTCTCTCTCTCTCTCTGTGCATTCATAGCGCCTGAATGAGCATTGCGTTTGCCAATGAGAATCCTCAACCCCAATTCATCAATAGCTAATTTTAGATTATTATTAAGAGCACTTAAAGCGCCCTCCTGATCGGCTTCGATGGAATTCATGGCTGTCCAGTCGCAACAAGACAATAGGTCGACAAGAGTAGATGTATCAATGCTCTTGTAGTCACGGCAACAAAAAGTCTCTTTCACTGGAGTGGGAGAGTAGATGTCGAGCCAGACATCTATGACACAATGCTTGCCGAAATTAGGCAGCCACTCACTCCTAGAGTCCAGGATCGTGTCGTTTTCGTCGGTCATGATTAGGTCAATCCAAGTGTGAGATGATGAGGTGTAATGCGTGGGACATGCCGGATTATCTGAAGAGATAATTCCTCAGATAGATATTTGATGGTAGCAGCGTCATCGGAACCAGATAGTAGGTCTGAGTTCAGATCACCCATAATGATTTTATGACTAAAATCGCCGCATAGGTCCCGCAGGACACTAAATAGGTCCGAGTTCTTTTGCATCGGAATTTTTAGAGGTCGATAGATAACTCTGAGCAATACTGGAGGTGAGTCGCCCCTCTGTACGCTACAGAAAAGGTACTCTGGAATTCTAGGTTTACCTGTACCCAAAGTACCGGACGAAGCGAGCTTATTAATTTTTAACCCGTTGCGTACAAATAGGGCGACACCGCCTCCATTAACGTTACGGTCCTGCCTGATGATGGTATATCCTGCGACGTCAACGAGGCTGTTAGCCATAATGGGACCCAGCCATGTCTCCGCGAAGCCAAAGACATCGTACGACGGATGCTCCGTCAAGTATTCCCGGACTATCTCAATGCGAGCCCTAATTGAGTTTACATTGAGAAAGCCCGCCCTTAAGCATCTCCTAGGCCCCAGCGACCCGTCAAGAGGCCTCACCAGTCATGTGGAGTGCGTCAAAAACGATGTCGATGATGAAGAGGATGGTGACGACTGCAATGATGATGGTGCAGATGTTGCAGACGCCGATGATGGTGAGGATGTTGGCAAGGTTGCTGCCGATTTGTTTGGACTGATACACCGTGAGAATGGCTTGCAAATCGGCAGTAGACGCAAAGACGTGCGCCTAGCCAAGAACCTGCCGTCCGCATGCCAGACATATTTGAAGCCCAGTCCCTGTGCAATGGGCCTCCAATTTTTAAAAAGCAAAAATTTCTCTTGGGACAGCATCTCATTAATAAACACTTTTTGTCCAGTCAGGCAGGCAGCAGATTCCGGGCCCAGGACACCTTGCCTGACGTCGTCCGTGGTCAGGTAGTTGTTGGCAAGCGCGCATTTCGCTCGCATAACGACCCTGACCAGCCCTGGACCAGCAAGCCTGGCCACGATTGAGGGAAGAGCGCTACGACGCCTCGCCAGATTTTTCGCATTAACATCGGCCCTCTGAACCCCTTCTAGTCGACGCAGGCGCAAAACCCGAGTGTTCACGATATCGCTCCTTTGCAGAGTAGGGAGGACAGCGCTGAGCAGTGCGAAGGCAGCTAATTCCGAGAGAGAGAGAGAGAGAGAGAGAGAGAGAGAGAGAGAGAGAGAGAGAGAGAGAGAGAGAGAGAGAGAGAGAGAGAGAGAGAGAGAGAGAGAGAGAGAGAGAGAGAG
>QLSS01000128.1:289152-310893 GCA_024372645.1 Trichomalopsis sarcophagae
GAGAGAGAGAGAGAGAGAGAGAGTTAAGGGTACGCTGAGATTGGAAAGTCTGACGGCTTTCTGAGGAACATCCCGGCAACAGCCTGGCGACAAGGATAGGTAGTAGGAAAGACTTGGCGAGACAACCGCCACGGCCTAGTCACCGGCGATCTAACGCGATGGAGGAAAAGGACAGAGACGCCGGGTCAGGCGGGACTGACACGGACCAGCTAATATCCCACATCATCTACGGGAGAGGACGAGGAAGAGAGACCGGCCGCGGGAAGCCAACTCACCTGGGGAGCTAGCAAAGTTTCTTGTATCCATACACTCTTCTTAGCACAACTAACACTATGCGAATGAAGCTCGTAGCATAAAATCGAGGAATAACAACTTAATACTTTATGGATATAGATTGGAAGATATTGATATTGATCACTTATCGACTTTAACGTTCTTTCAACATAACGCTACACTTTTCAGGATTGTCTCAAATTCATTAGCAACATCGATATGTCTAAAGTTACTTTCAGAAGAATTGGCACATTTGCTCCTGACAAGAAACGTCCTCTTTGTGTCTTCTTGTCGTCACGTCAAAATGTTTTTAAAGTTTTAAATAGTCCAAGAAAACTGTCTCAGGAAATTACAATATCCACTGACAAGTCGAGATTACAACAAAATGTCTACAGGGAATTAAAGAGTGTTATGTTTAACCACAACTCTTCACATCCTAATGACTAGTTTCATCTCGAGTTCACTAGCAATGTCTCTAATCTGATTGACTCTAATAATCAAGTTAGGAATCAAAAAAACTTTACGTTGATAATGCAGTAATAGGGAAGATCTTAGCCTCACATAACCTGTCGTTATATTACCAAAATGTGAGATCAATCATTGGCAAGATACCACTTCTGAAATGCAAGATTGACCAACTCACATTATTAGCCAGTATTATCAGAAACATGGCTTAACTCTAGTATTAATTCTTCAGAACTTGGTCTTAGTTACTACTACATCTACAGGTCTGATAGAGATTTTACTAGATCATTATTGAGTAGAGGAGGTTGTGTCCTTGTGGCAGCAACAAAGAAAGAAAAATCGTTTAAGATTAGCATAAGTCAACACCACATTAAACAGGTATTTGTTGGGATTGAACTATAGCAAGTGAAACTATTAATATGTGCAGTTTATCTGCAACCTAACGCATTTTCTGACACTTTCGCCTTTCACACGACTTCTCTTTGTAAAGTCAGTATGCAATATCCAGACTACAAAATTATTGTTATTGATGATTCAACATTCCAAACGTTTAATCGTCAGCTGATCCTCTACAATACTCGAATACAGCCTACTTAGCTCCTAATCTGATAGATGGTGCTAGAAAACTAGTTGAATGCTACTCATATTTGAATCTCGAACACTATCCAAATCATCCAAAGAAGAACTACACTCTGGACCTTGCATTTGCTGAAGAGTCTATTGCAGCCAGAGGAAGTACTGGACCACTCTTACCCATTGATGAACATCACTGTGCTGTCTTATTTAAGACGAATTTCGTTTGTAATAATAATGTAAGCTACTCGTTTAAAAACTTTTATAAAGCTGATTATAATATTATAAATTTGAAATTATCTACTTTTAATTGGAAAAATCTATTAAACTTTAGCAATATTGAGAATAGTACCTAAGAATTTTGCAATATTCTTAATAATATAATAAATGAAAATGTTCCTATCAATCAATTATGTATCTCGACATATCCGATACGGTATAGTACTGAATTGATTAATTTAATTAAAAGTAGGCGTCTAGATTTGTTGGTCTTACATCTAGGCTCTGCAAGGGCTTTAAAAATGTTTCTACAATCATTACTCTTTATAAGTCACTAATCATGCTGAATCTCACTTATTGATATCAGACTTGGCGTTCTTACAACTAGTACCTAGTCAATTACATTGAATCTGTTCAACATAAATTCCTTAGTTATTGCCAGGAAAGTAAACTTTAACTGTCATTATGGTTTGATTATGACTGTTTGCCTATTATGAAACATTTGCAAGTCGATCCAATTGTCGCTACTTATGATTACAATAATACTACTTAGTTATAGATTAATGGATGGCTTTATAAATACACATATCTCACTACTTTTCTTACCTAAAGCTGCAAATTACAATCTGTGTAATCAACGTTATTTCCTGCTGAAAAAAAGCAGATGATAATCAGCTGACAATCATGCCGAAACCTCAGCTGATTATCAGGTGATATCGGCTTTATATTTTTATTAAAGCTGATAGTTACAAATATGCGTTTATATGAAATAAAATGTTTGTGGTAATCAGCTGATTATTTGGTAACGATCATCAAAAAATTTTTAACGTTAAATATTTGTATTCCAAGTTGTTAAGAATTATTAAAATTCATAAAATTTACATAATAAGGTTCTATTTAGGAGTTACCATCCAGATGATAACACCAAAAGTCTGGCTGTGAGCTCCGAAATATTTTTTTTTCAATAATTTTATTTAAAAAAAAAAAATATTTATTGTAAAATAAAAATGTTTGAACTCACAACTAGAGTTTTGGTGTTATCATTCAGATGGTAAGACCTAATTAGGCCCTCATTATACGAATTATATGAATTTTAATAATTCTGAACAAGTTCCCCAGTGGCAATGGATTTTTTGCCAAAGTGTGAAAAGCATTCAAATTTGGAAAAATAGTAACACTTTGGCACACTTTAGCATACTTTGGCACAGTTTAGCACACGTCCTCAAAAAGACCAAAGTGATTACACATTTTAAACGTGTTAATTCATTACTTTATAAGTTACATGTCATGCATTACTCAAATATTTACAGTCCTTGTATTTTCATGCGCTCCAAACATGAATATTTTATCTGTACAATTCCGAAAAGTGTTATGGTAGAAATATGAATTAAGATAATGTTTATAAATAAATTTGTCTACAGCGTATCATCAAATCGTTTGATTGTATACTAGTATGTAAATATCTATTTTATCAAATATGTATGGAATATTGTAATAAAGTGATAAAACTCATTGGAAATTTTATATCTTCATTTCAAATTATTACATATTATATGAATGATAAGACAAACTACTTTCAAATATGCTGATCTGCAATATTCTGTGCCATAGTGTCCCACACTGGGCCACACTGAGCCACACTGTCCCACACTATGCCATACTGTGCCAAAGCGTGTCAAAGTGTGCCAAAGTGTATAAAAGTGTGCCAAAGTGTGCTATAGTGTGCTATACTGTTTCACTTATCCGAATTTGAATACTTTGGCACACATTGGCACATTTTAGCTTATTATGTCACACGCAATCATTACCACTAGGGTTAGAATAAATATATTCAACATTACAAATTGTTTGATAATTGTCACCTGATAATCAGCCGATTCGATTATCATTAACATTTTATCTCATATAAACGCATATTTATAACTACCAGCTCTAATAAAAATATTAAGCTGATATCACCTGAAAATCAGCTGACGTTTTGGCATGACTATCAGTACATTATCAATTGATTATCATCTAACTATCAGTTCCATTATCCAATTATCATCTAATTCAGATTCCAAATTTATATGTAAATGTATTAACTCTGCTGTGACCGTTACAGTGTTCACCAATCTAAATTTTGCAAAACATGTAAGGGCATGCTGCCCGCGTGTACAAATAAATAAATAAAATAAATTCTTAATTCTGCCGTGACTACATATAATTTACTTTTTATTATATTTATGTTATATTGATTAAATTATATATTATCACTCTACAAATATCGTATGAGCATTATTATAAACTAGTATAAATATTGAATGGTCTAATTTGGTGCTCCAATTTCAGCAACAATTCTTGTTAAATTAATGACAGCAAAATTTATTCTTTTGTAAATTAATTGCGACAGGTGGCGCAACGCACAGACGTTCTTTTGCACGGCCGAATTTATATTTTCTTTCTTTAGTTATAAATAATTTGTATAATAGAGTTAAAATTGCTGAATATCTCTAGTAATTGTAGGCGGTCATTTGGTGATAATAATTTTAGCTTTCCGACCATTGTGCTTGTTTTCATCAATAGCGTTTTATAACTCTAAATAAGGCCTGTGCCTATGCGAAATGCCCGAAAGTGGCAGGGAAAATTTCAGGCTGCTCTTCATGCGGAGTGCAATATCATTACAACTGTGCTATGAAGGCAAAGTGCTTTTTGCAGTTTGGTGACGACCCTCAGAACCCGTCGGACGCAATAACGTGCAGAGATTGTCAGTCTAACCTAATGCAAATTAATCTCAATACCACCAAGAGCAGCCACACACAAACTTTAATTGCAAAGCACTCCATGGACACTACCGGTACCGAGATCCCGGAATTTTAGCCACATACCCACATATATATATATATAGTGAGTTTGAGTGAAGAAAGTTGATTCAATCAAGTATGACATGTAATATAAGATTTTTTAAAAAATTTAAGCTAGACGTAGTGTAGAATATAGCATATTTAATATCTATAGTGAGTTAAAGAACAAAAAGTTTATTCAAGAAAGTATGAAGTTTAATATAAGATTTTTTAAGAAATTTAGGCTAAGTGTTGTGCAGAATATCGTATATTCAGTATATATAGTGAGTTTAAGTGAAAAAAGTTGATTCAATCAACTATGACATGTAATATAAGGATATTTAAAAAATTAAAGATAGGTGTAGTGTAAAATATAGTATATTCAATATATATAGTGAGTTAGAGTGCAAAAAGTTTATTTAAGAAAGTGATAAGTGATATATAAAGTTATTTTGAAAATTTAGGCTAGGCGTAGTGTAATATATAGTATATTCCATATATATATATATAGTGAGTTTGAGTGCAAAAAGTTTATTCAAGAAAGTATGAAGTGATATATAAAATTATTTTGAAAATTTAGTCTTGGCATTGTGTAGAATATTGTATATTCAGTATATATAGTGAGTATAAGTGCAAAAAGGGGATTTTTATTCTTTACAGAAAGAATAGTTATAAAAAAGTACGTGTTAAACACATTCATTGTTGTGTATAATTTTATTCTTTTCAGAAGATTAACAGTAAGATTTGATCTTTACAAAACAATAAATTGTTTGATCTGTTCTTTTAAAATGGTTGGCCAAAATTGTATCCATTGCAAAAGATTAAACTGTGTAATTTGTTATTCTAAAAAAGGCGGAATATAAATGTATTGTTTATTAAAGATTAAACTGCGAGATTTATTCTTTAAAAAGATTAAACTGTACTTTTTATTCTTTATAAAAGAATAAACTGTACCTTTTATTTTTTTTGTACTCGTTAAAAGCATATAAATAATGATTTATACTCCCCAAAGAAGTAATCAAAGCATTTATTCTTCAACTTATCTAATATATGATAATAAGTTAAAAATAATTTAAATCTTATATATAAAAATAAGTTAATATAAACTCACATAAAAGCAGGTGGAAAAATTCTTCGAAGTGTTTCCTCCAATAAGCCATCTTTTTCATAATTATTACGCCCAACATTTCTTGCTCTAGATGAACGCTTTGTATTACTTGAACTCCAAGCCCATTGGGTTAAAAAGCAAAGAGAGCTTCTTCGACGTTTCTTTACCTTCTGAACTTTATCTTTCATATTGTATTTCATACTTGTTTCATTGTTCTCATATAGTTGTTCCACAAGTTTAGAGTTCAATTTTCTTGATTCATTAATACTTAATTTAGTTTTATCATTACTAATGTTTCTACTACAATTTTCATTTAGATGAATCAAAATACTTTCATCTAAACCTTGACTATCAGAACAATTGATTTCAAAATCTTTTGAGTACAAAATTTCATTTGTATTTTTTACCATGTTAGGAATCTCTTTTTCTTCTGTTTTCATTGCAGATACATGTCTTGTGAAATCATCTTGTGAGCATAAATAATTGCTAAAATTAATTTCATCACAACTACTAGGTAAGCATGTGGCTTCTTTTGACATTTTTATTGTTTCAATCTCCATAGTATTATATTTCTTAACATTATTTAAATCACTTTGTTGGAAATGTTCATGACTATCAAACCATATATGACACATGAAGTTCAGTTTATTATCTACAATATAGTTATACATATCAGTCAGACTTTTTCCTAACTCTAACCAAGAAAGTTGTCGCAGAGGCCTGCTCAATTTCAAATCATTTGAAAGATTATTTATAATCTCTATTTGAGACATTGTTATCCACTTTTGCTGAAGTACAACAGCTTCCTTTATAAACGAATCTGCTATTACTTTATCATATTGAATACTTAATAGATCTACTACCCACCTATTCTTGGAACTTATAATTGAGTCTCTAAGCTCTGGAACATTTTTCAAAATTTCTTTACAAAAAGCTAGACCTTTAATATAAGTAGAATCACGTTCTAGTGCCATAGATATATAATAAAGACAATTTTTGTGATCTGGAATAGCATACAGCACAGTTATAATATGATCTAGACACGGCCAATGATTATTATTTTGCTTTAGGCCTTGATTAAAAGCTAAGCAAGCAACTTCTAAATTAGCTATTTTAATAGCAATACGGCCTATTTTGTACCACAGCATAACATCAGAATCATCTAATTGAGCAGCTTTCCAATAATTATGAATAGCAGCATGATAGTTTTTGAAGTCAGCTTCAATACCAGCGATGTTTTTGTAACAAGAATATTTAAGTGACAACATTGGTCTTGAACGGCCATCTCGACAATGAGGTTTCCTTACTGCATTGAGAAGTTCGGTATCAATTAGTTCTTTTAAAACAATCAAAGCCTCCTCTCTATTATTTTCGATAAGTAACCTTAATGCTCTATTATATTCATTGAAGGCTACTTGTTCCTGTAGATACATTTTTATTAAACACAGTGTAAATATGTTAAGAACAAATATCAATTTTAACATCATTAAATTACTTACCTGTGCTTCTTTTGTGAGTGCATTATTATATTCTTCATTATTATCAATATTTACTACTTCATTCAAAGCTGTTATTCTTATCATTTTTATAATTTTTGTTAGAAGTTTGTTACATCATATCTAAAAAATAAAAATAATTGCATCCCTGGAACATTTGCATTTAGTTATCCATAATCTTCGTCATTTCATCATCATCATCTTCATATCGGCATCACTTATAATCATCATCATATATTCATTTTTTCATATATAAAAGGATGATAGCAATTTATTATCGAATTGAAGCTACAGAACCAATTTAGTACATCATCAAAAAATGTCAGTGTATATACAGCAGAAATAGAAAGCAGCTTCAGAGAATTCAACAACAAAATCAACGCGCGCGGCACCAGCGCTAAGCATTTCTAGTATATTATTTTAATTATAACAATTATAAATTATATTATTCAATCTGATTGTAACTTCATGTTCATGGCTCCCAGATGCTAAAAACTATAAGGGTTAAAGTATACAAAAGAAAAAGCGGGAATATAGAAATATTATTGTATTTTTTATCTACTAATCAACTAACAGAGTAATAGTGCTAGCGACTCTCAATCAGTGCAGGTAGGCGTAGGGTCACAATTATTCTTACTACGATTCATACCGACTCCCAATGGCTAACTTCAGGAGGCACCAAATTAAAAACAATCCGTGGTATCCCCCGAAGTTAGTCATTGAGAGCCTGAGGTCGAAGCAGCTATATTCGAATTGTCGTTGATCGCGCCGTCCGAACAACGAATCCCAAATCTAAAACTAAATTACAAAACTTTCATATCCAAAATCTACTTTATCCAAAATTTACTTAGACTATACGTCAAAGGTTGCAAATATAATATTTAAATACTAACGAATCTCGAGCCCCTAAATTCAGCTATGCTAGAAACAGCGAAATGAAAAAACTAAAATTATGCTCAATTAAAATCTCCTGAAACCACTTATACCAGGTAAAATATATTGTTAATATAAAACAATAATACTAAATCATTAACATAACCCAACTAACTTAGGGTATCGATGACCAACGAGTTCTAACGTAGATCCACGTATACATTTAGAGAGTCGGAGTCACCAACTTGGAGAGAGTTGAGGATGACTCAATCACTATCTTCTACACTCCCTAATAGAAAATAAGGTAGGGAACTGGGAAAGGCGAACGGACCAGGTACAAATAATAAAGATAATGCTGAGAGCTGATTGAAACTAGATTACAATTATTAATGTACACGATGTCTAGGTCTGTTCGACCTGGCGGCCAGGCCGTAACTAATTCACGAAAGTGTCAAAGCTTCTAAGCTCCCCTCGCGCTCGCCACGTTGTGGTGCTCCGCTAGGCGGCGCGTTGGGCCGCATGAGGTGGTAGGAGGGGACCGCCACATAAATCCGCAGAAGCCTAAGGGCAGTAATCTACTAAAAAAAACAGATGATAATTAACTGATAATCAGCTGATGATCAGCTGAAAATCATGCCAAAACGTCACGCCAAATTGTTTTGATATTCAAAGTTTAGATGAAAATATTTCAATTCATCTAAATGAAAATTGTAGTAGAAACATTAGTAATGATAAAACTGAATTAAATATTACTGAATCAAGAAAATTGAACTCTAAACTTGTGGAACAGCTATATGAGAACAATGAAACAAGTATGAAAGATAAAGTTCAGAAGGTAAAAAAACGTCGAAGAAGTTTCTCTTTGCTTTGTAACCCAATAGGCACGGAGTTCGAGTAATACAAAGCGTTCATCTAGAGCAAGAAATGTTGGGCGTAATAATTATGAAAAAGATGGCTTATTTTAGGAAACAGTTCGAAGAATTTTTCCACCTGTTTTTATGTGAGTATGTATTAAATTATTTTTATACATTAGATTTAAATTATTATTAACTTATTATCATATATTAGATCAGTTGAGGAAGAATAAATGCTTCGATTACTTCTTTGGGAAGTATAAATCATTACTTTTATTCTTTTGACGAGTAAAAAAAGAATAAAACGTACAGTTTATTTTTTTATAAAGAATAAAACGTACAGTTTAATCTTTAATAAAGAATACATTTTTACTCCGCCCTTTTTAAAATAATAAATTACGTGGTTTAATCTTTTGCGAAGGATAAAATTTTGACTAACCATTATAAAAGAACAAATCAAACAATTTATTCTTTTGTAAAGATTAAATCTTACTGTTAATTCTTTGAAATGAATAAAATTATACACAGCAATGAATCTGTTTAACACGTACTTTTTTATAACTATTCTTTCCGCAAAGAATAAATATCCCTACTGAAAAAAATCAGATGACAATCATCAATTGATAATCAGCTATAATCATTTAATAGCAAAGGTTATGTTCACTAGCTATAGTAAAAGTATTTTTTTGTAATACAAATGTTCTAAATAATTATTTTGCTTGTTAATAAAGCTAATTGTCATAATAAAACAAAGTTGTAATATTTATTACCACGCTATACTATTCATTTTAAAGTTCTTTATGACAAATTATTTTGCGGAAGGATTATGTGAAAACTGCTAACATAGAGATTTTATATAAATGTGGTAATTTATGAATTTATGAATTCAGAAGTGAATTGTGAAAAAGTTTGTTAACTTTTTATATCTTATCCTTTTATATTCTGTGTGCAATAAATCAATCATATACTTTACTAATAATGTGAACTATGATTTAATGGTTTTATCATAATAAGATGTATTTTCACAAGTTAATTTTAGGTCAGAATTTATTTCTTTTTGTGCAATTTACAAATAAAATGTCAGTTGTTGTCAATATTAATAATAACATTTTTTAATTAATTATTTAACTATTATCTGTAACAAGATCAGTGAAAGATTATTTTCTTCTTAATATTAGTCATTTATTGGGTACGGTTACAATGGGATAAGATTATTTTTAACAACACTTTTTCAGATTATTTTTTATTCAATAAATAATAATCATAAGAAGTATACAATTAATTTAAAGTTTTTAAATAATACCTAACTAACATTATAGGTAAAGAATAAGAATTGTGTTGAAATATTTTGGAGTATCAATTTCATATTTGCCTCCAACGAAATTCGCGTTTCAACAATTCAAAAACCAATCATAAACTAAAATTATTATGGGTGGTATCTCTTTTTCCATTCTGGTTCAAGTAGACCAAGCTTAACCTGGAGACCTGACATGTTCCACATTTCACCGCGCGAGGCGCAATTCAAATATCAAGTAACGAATTAATGTCCGTCGGGTGTACTTGAATCCGAATTAAACTTGCTGGAAAGCGATGAACTGAATGCGTTCATAGCAACTGTGGAGAATGATCCGAATTCCTACAGAGAAGCCATGAATACGAAAAACAAGCTTGAATGGCAAAAGGCTATTAGGAGCGAATTAGACTCAATGGAGAAAAACAAAGTCTGGACACTTGTCGACAGTGATTCAAGGAGGAAAAAGACCTAATATAATTGATTCAAGATGGGTTCTAAAAACAAAAGTTGGATTGAATAATGAAAACAAGTATAAAGCTCGACTTGTGATAAGGGGTTTCAAAGATCAAAACCATTATAAATTAATGGAAACATATGCACCTGTTTCTCGGCTACCTCTGATTAGATCAGTGCTAGCAATCATAAATAAGTTTGATCTCGATGTAAGATAGCTTGATGTTAAGACAGCTTTTCTGAATGGAACAATCGACAGTGAAATATACATGGAAATACCTGAGGGTATTGATGTTTCTCCTGAAATCAGACGAAATAAAGTCTGTAAAATTCATCGTGTTTTGTACGGTTTGAAAATAAGTCCGAAAAGATGGTATGAAAAATTTACAGAAGTTGTAATAAAACTAGGTCTAGAGTCTCATGATTCAAAGCCCTGTCTCTTTACTTGGCGCAACAATGAAAAATATCTGATAATGTTGCTGTATGTTGATGATATACTGATAGCCAGTAATGACACACAAAAGCTTGATGAAATTACTTCAAAACTTAAGTTGGAATTCGAAATGTCCGATATGTGAGAGCTCAAGAGTTTCCTTGACATCGAAATAAATCGAGACAGGCGAAATCAAACGATGACTCTGACTCTAGAAAATTACATTGACAAAATGCTGAAACGTTTTGGATATGGTGAAATGCATCCTTAGAGAACGCCAATGGTGACAAATCAAGTGTCAAACCGAGAAAGGCGAGAAAGAGAGGAAAGCGAAGATCAGCTCGAAAATACTCTGAACAAAACAAACGATCCTTATAGAGAGATAATAGGTTCTCTCTTGTATCTTGCTCACACTGTACGTCCCGACATAGCATATGCGGTGAATGTGTTAAGCAGACACCAAATCAATCCCACTGATGAGGAGTGGAAAATGGTGAAACGAGTTTGCAGATACTTGAAACACACCAGAAGTCTGGGTCTTAAGTTTAAAGGAAAGCTTGATAATTTACAAGGTTTTTCAGATGCCAGTTTTGCTGACTGTAAAGGCTCGATTACAACAAGCGGTTTTGTAATCAAACTCTATGGTGCCACAGTATCGTGGAAAATCCATAGACAGAAATTCGTAGCCTTATCGACCTGTCAAGCTGAATATGTAGCTATGAGCGAGGCTAGTCAGGAGATGGTATCTCTACAAAACTCGTTAAGCTTGATTCTGAAAAACTCCTTTTTGCCCATGACTCTTTGGTGCGATAATAAAGCTGCTGAGGCTAGTACTCAAGTAAGCAGTACAAATAAACTCAGACATATGACCGTAGTTAGAGAACACTTTGTTCAAGAGTGCGTAGCCAGAAATCTAATCAAAATCAGTTGGATTGCATCAAAAGATCAAATAGCAGATATATTTACAAAGGCGTTGCCTTTTGAATTACATGCTAAACTAACTAAATTTCTTTTAAACTAATATTTAAAATATTAACATTTGTTTGCTTCTTTCAGACGCTAAACCGTAAGACGCTGGACGACGTCATTGAAATCTGCTCGGGAGGGAGTGTTGAGGATAAGCGAGCAGAGTTCCAACGACTGCGGAGAGAACACGATGGGACAACAACAACATGACAACTGACACTCCAAATTAATAAGTAATCCAGAAGTGATAAAAATTAGTCAAAGTTTGAAACGTACATTAAACAAAATTCCTTCAACCAAGAGAAATAATTCCGAGAACGTTCAGACTTTGGAACAAGGTACTAGACTCGCGGCCGCACAACGCCATAGTGCACATTTGAATAAGAACAAATTCATACCCCGAAAAGCAGACGACAAGTGGTTGACTTATAAAATTTAACATGTCTTATGATAATCAAAACTTTGACACTAGACACGAGACTGTATACGATGGTGCACGTAATCTGTTACGAATCAATGGTAAAAATAAGAAGAAGAAAAGCGAGGTTAATGAGTGGTTAAGTAATCAAGATGCATACACACTACACAAACCTATTAGACGAAAATTCCCTAGATTGATGTACAATGTCACTAATGTGGATGATTGTTGGGAAATGGATTTGTGTGACATGCAATCTCTCAAAACGTATAACGATAATTTTGCGTATTTACTTGTAGTTATAGATGTTCTCAGTAAATATGCTTGGGTCGAGCCTTTACGTAATAAAAGTACAAAAAGTGTAGCTACTTTCGACAAAATCTTAAAAAGAGCCGATGGGCGACGTCCAATTCTTATACAAACTGATCGAGGCAAAGAGTTTGTCGGATCAGATTTTCAAAATTATTTAAAACAACACAAGATTAATTTTCGAGTGGGACGTAATCCCGATGTTAAAGCAGCCGTCGTCGAGCGTCTAAATCGCAAGCTCAAAGATCGTATGTTCATATATTTTACTCACAAAAATACTCATAGGTATATCGATGTTATTGAAAATATCGTTTACGCGTATAATCACACTATGCATAGTTGTACTAAAATGGTTCCGGCAGTTGTAAATATTCGTAATGCAGTTGTGGCAAGAACAAATTTAGAAAAAAGAGCTCTTAGTGAGAGAAAAAAGTCTAGAGCACATATATACAGCGTGGGTGACGATGTTCGTGTCAGTCGGTTGAAAGGCACCTTCGATAAAGGTTACGGAAAGAATTACAGTGAAGAGATCTTTAAAATTACCCGTGTCTCACGTCGTCAAAATCTCTTCACCTATGAATTGACTGATTTAGAAGATGAAATAATCGACGGATTTTTTTATCCCGAAGAACTAGCTCGAGTTGGCGATGATCATTTGTCACAAAATAAGGAATTTAAAGTGGAACGTGTGATCAAGAGTAGAGGACGTGGTGTTAAAAAACAAGTTTTTGTAAAGTGGCTATCCAGATAAATTTAATTCGTGGATTAAAGCAAGCAAAATCATTACACTTTAAACATGGCTGAGGACGAATTTTATTTGATATTACCGAGTAACAGTAATATGAAATATTTTTCTGAAAATACAACATCTTGCTTTACCACACACGAAATCAGCATACCATGCACGATGATGCATATTCAGAAACACGAATGTAATATAAAGTTTATTAACGGATGTAGAATAGCAATTGCAAGAAAGAGAGACATATCTGAATATTTACCAAATTGGACAAACGACAAACACAACGATGTCATATTTCCATCAGGTGTTTACGAGAATCTCAACAATCTCACAGAAGCTATAAACAATATACCTGAATCTCACCTGTGTTGTACGTTTCATCGACGTTTCTCGAAGTGCTTCAACATTTTCTGATAGTTTCATAATTAGTGGTAAGAGTTCATCAATCAAAATAAATGGTAGATTATGTTTTGCAAAAAAGGCGGCTAAAGTAATTTTAATTGTAGCAACTTGTCGTTTAAAGGTTTCTTCGTCCGTATAAACATTATCATCAGGTCCTAATTCTTCCATATTTCTTTCATGACGCTGTCTTGTAGAATGGACTCGAATTGTTCGTATATGTGCATTAAAAGCAACATTGCAGATGATACATCTAGAACTTGTTTGTGTCTCAGGATGACATCGGAACCATCGCCTTTTGTCTGGCTGTAATTGCCATATATATTTATATTTTTGCACAAAAGCTACCCGATTTCGACGTCGTCTGCCTGGTACAATTGCACGTTGATTTATAATTCGTCGACCACGAAATTGTTCACGATTGCGAACATTAATTGGAGGTTGTGCTTGCGGATGCCAATTTTCGGATTCAGGAGAATCTACATGCATTATTATAGCATCGCCCTGCTAAAAATCATTGATTAAAAAGAATTAAACTCGATTGAAAATCAATCGATTTTACAATAGATTTTTGTTACCAATTTTCACAATTAAATTCGATAGTTTTCAAATTGAAATCGATAAAAAACAATTCAAACCGATAAAACCAATTTATCAAAATTTGAACCTCTAATCTTCTTTAATCTATTTCAATTGATTTTAACATAAAAATAATCGCGATGTATTGTGAAAATTGGTAACAAGAATGTATTATAAAATCGATTGATTTTCAATCAAGTTTAATTTTTTTTAATTAACGATTTTTAGCAGGGCGGGACCAGGATCAGGAATTCTAGGATCGGAATCCAGATCAATTTCCATGCTAAAAGGATCATTAATAGGCATGCTTGAATTTTAATATATATAATAAATGGATGATTTTTATATATGCATATATACCTTTTTATGATAATTTTTCTTTTGAAGTTTTAAAATAACGAAGTTGAAGTTTTGAAAAATTAAAATAACAAATTAGATATACAAAACATATTTTTCAATTCAATAAACATTTACTTTACGAGCAAATATCAAAGTTTATAAATTTGATTAATTGCTTGAAAAACAGCATATAAGCTTATAAATATAATTAATTTTCACATATGATAGATTTTTTCAGTAAAATTTCAAACAAAATTAATTACATTTCTATTTTTATAATTACAATTTCTCTATAGAAGTTTAACAGAATATTTCTTCTTTTTTATCATGACCTCGAATTCACACAAGAATTATTTTTTTTTTAATTCGTTTTCTCAAAAAGAAATCACATACGTGCATGTGTAAAATCAATTTTTTACTGATGATGTGTGATACGAGACTTGTCCAGTATATGATGATCCATATATATTATACCTATTACACATATTTTGGGGACCATATTCTTTTATTGACGCGATAAAAATTTATAATTTTAACGTACATATTCGCGTTACATTACCTTCGCTATAGTACCGACAGTTATTGCGTGTAACGAAATAAAAAATTATCTATTCGTAAATGTAAAAAAGCACATTAAACGAACATTCGAAATGTTGCTCCAAGTATAATGTTCGATTACCCCCATTATACCTAGTTGTTTTGAAAATAAACAAATTTCAACGTAAAATTATTCTTTGATCAATCTACTATGGTATAAAAATTTCTAGATGCTATATGCTAACCGCAATTATTGATTTGCAACAGAACTAATAAGATGCAATTTTTCAATTTCGATGGCTATACACCCGATTTTTCCTATTTTTATATAGATTTACGCATTTAAGTGTTATCGGTTTTTTAACTTTATTATCTATTCTAGTCCTCATGATTATATTTCGTACTATAATTGAAAATGTTTATAATATACAGTAATATATTGACCAAACTTGACAACAAATGTATACAAAACTATTTTAACTCAGTTTCTTTAGGTTTGGTTAGTCAGTTAGTTTTAAATTATCGCGGGCTTGACACATTTTAGTAAAATATAAAAGTATATGTATCTAAAACAATTGCACTTAATTTTGTTGTCAGTAGTATAAAAAATCCATAAATTAATCATACCGGAAGTTATCCACACTGGACAAATCGCGTATATATACATTCATCATTATTTTTAGCTTCACCGTAAAGGTATACAATTATACATGCTTACTAAAACGTGAATTTTTCAAAGTGTCTAAAATGGTTTTACGTAAGGTACGCAAATTTCATCTCGAGAAAATGACAGAAAATAGGTACATGGACAATGTTCATAATCTACTAAAGGCGTACAGTCTCTCTAAATAATAGATAATATTTATTCTTTTAATATTGTTCTATGAATAATTTGGATCAAATAATTATTATACAGGGTGTCCCATTTTAACATAGACAGCTGAATAACATGACAAATTGCAATCTAATCAAAAAATGTTTCAGACAAAAAATGTTGGACATAGAGGGGCTGACCCTTCTGTGACCTTGAATATGTCCTTGAACTTCATTTTCAAGGTCATTAGAAGGTCAACTTTTATTTTTTGAATATAACCCCCTATTTTTGACCTCGGATTCGAAAAGAGCGTGAAATTTTACGTCCAGATGAGCTTTTGCATTAGGGGTCAAAGTAAATTCTACAAGTCATATCAAGGTCAAATTTCTGTTTGGGGCATTAAGCTGGTAAATCCGTGTTTTTAAAACCATGCCTCAGACAGAAGTTGTTGGGTATCCAAGTGCTGACCTTTCCATGACCTTGAACATGCCCTTGACCTTCCTCTTCAAGGACATTTGGAGGTCAACTTTCGTTTTTGGATGAAGTTCCCTATTTTTGACAACGGATTCGAAAAGAGCGCAAAATTTTACGTCCAGATGAGCTTTCGCGTTAATGGTCAAAGTAAACTATACAATTAATTTCTAGGTCAAATTTTTGTTTGAGGCATAAAGCTTACAAAGACTACATCAGTGACCATGTTCAATGATATAATATGTAATTTTATTGTGGACAACTAAAGGACAACGTAATACATCTACTGAAGAAATGCAAACCTTGCCCCTAGGTACAAGTCAACACAGAGTCAAACACTTATTGATAAGGAGACCCCCTTTCTGCGATGCTTACAAGTGCATATTTTCATGAAACTTGTAAGCACCCCCGGAGCCGACTACGAAGACGTAGGGGGTCTCCCGGCTCCATTTCTTTGGCCCTAAAAAAGGCTGATTTGTGGTTGTATTGTTCTCCAAAGAGGAAGCCAATTAAGATCATGTTGTAACTCAGCCAGTTAAGGCAAGATCGTGTAGTGACCCAGCCAGTGAAGGCAAGATCGTGTAGTGACCCAGCCAGTGAAGGCAAGATCGTGTAGTGACCCAGCCAGTGAAGTCAAGATCGTGTAGTGACCCAGCCAGTTAAGGCAAGATCGTGTAGTGACCCAGTCACTTAAGGCAATATCACATTGTTATCAGCTCTCTCCGCATGAAATAGATGCTCAAAGTGTGCACCATTATATTCTAAGCACAACAGTAATCGACGGCGAAAATTATGTTGTACATTTCTAAGCATTTGGAGGGTTATCGCTCCACAAGCTCTTCCTATTCTATCCATCATATTCAGTCTTGTCGTTGGAGCTTCACTATACACAACATCTTTTACGTATCCCCATAAAAAAAAATCTAGCGGGTTCAGATCTGGTGATCTAGGGGGCCACAAAACTGGTCCACCTCGTCCTATCCATCGATTTGGAAATTGTTGATTCAAAAATGTTCGTACAATACGAGCATAATGAGCCGGAGCACCATCTTGTCGATACCATAAGTTTAGTCTTATTGCAAGAGGAATATTCTCTAGGTATCCTAGCAAATCATTTTCCAAAAATTCTAAATACATTTGACCATTAATGGTACGTTCAAAAAATTGTGGTCCAATTACTTGTCCATTGCAAATACCGACCCATACATGTAAACTCCAACGATGTTGATTAAGCACCTCACGGTACCAATGTGGATTTTCTGGTTACCAATAATGGCAATTATGCCTATTGAGACTACCATTGCTTATGCATGTCGCTTCATCACTGAAACAAACATTCCAAAAAAAATCTGGATTTTGATCCAACATCTCAAGAGCCCATCTGCAAAAATGTACTCTGAGTTCGTAATCAGCCTCACTTAATTCCTGTACCAAATTAATGTGATACGGATGGTAATTGACTGATCGTAACAATCTGTGAGCTGTATTTCGAGGGACTCCAAATTCTCGTTCTATTTGACGGGTACTAATACGGGGATTTTGGTGAACCATAGCCAAAACTGCAAGCAACCTTGGGTCATTATTATTCTGAAGCCTATTTCTCTGTCTTTGGCGATGACGTGGATTATTGCGAGATCTTTTTTCGATGTTTATCACGTGTTGAGCAGTAGGATGGCGGCGATTTGGAAACCGCTCCGCATAAGTTTGGTAATTCCTACCACATTCACCGAAAGTTATAAGAATATCGACTATTTCATTAGGCGTATAATTTACCATTGCAATGACAAGAATTTTATCAGATTAATGAATGTTCAATTATAAATGTGCAAAAAAAAATACATAAAATCTAGTGAATTAGGATACTAGGATACTACACTAAATTTATACAATATTGGAGAGATACAACAACAAAAGGTGTAAGCACCTTAAGTATGTAAAGCGACCCTAGACGAATAAAAAAAATACTGTGGGGTCAGAGTTTGAATAAAAAGTTCACGTATTCAAAAGTCGATAAATAAATAAAAAATACTACTTCGGTGTCATTTTGTAATTTCAATATGAAACAATCTACTATGATTTTTTACATAAACACAAGACTGCTGCTTCATTTAAAGTCTGTGACAGTGCATATACGCACACACGCAGTATATGCCCAGTACACATATATGCGCACGCAACGCATGTACACACACACACACTTACACGCCCGATGAGGCGAGTATCGAGGTGGCAGGAGCCGCACGCGAAGCATCAGCGTAATACAGAAAGTAGCGCACTAAGAGAGAGAGAGAGAGAGAGTAGCGAACTAAGAGAGAGAGAGAGAGAGAGAGAGAGAGAGAGAGAGAGAGTAGCGCACTAAGAGAGAGAGAGAGAGAGAGCGCTACAGTGCCAACAGCAGAGCAAGAGAGAGAAGAAGAGCATCTCGAGCTAACCTTACCCGAAGGGCCCGAGACGACCGATGAGCCGAGCGAGAGATAAGACTCGGCGGCTTTCACCGTTCGACTGCGGAAGCGAACGCCCGTGACCGGCTTCTCTTGCGGGAGCCAGCCGATACATCCAAGGAGCCGTCGGGAGCCGCCGACGAGACTCCGAGTCACGAATGGGCCCCGGACGAGATCCAGCCCGAGGGACCAGCCAAGGGTAGTAAGGCGAGAGGTCATCATCGATCAAGCCGAGAGGAGGAGATACTCCGGGCGACCAGCACGGCAGTCCTTTTCCAAGCATCTGACAGTAGCAAAGCAGAAAAGGATCCCGCCACTCTACTCGGTCCGCACAAGCGGAGATAGCTGAGCTGCCGAGGCAGATCCTTCGTCGTCGAGAGACGATTCTTTTGTCGACGCGGTAGTTTCGCGTTCTTGCCCCCTTTGCTTGGCAGGGCAATTAGCTGTTCAGCTGCACCGGCGAAACCGCCACGTCACAAGTCGATCTGTGGAATTTTAACATTCGGGGTCATGGTCAATCTCAGAAAAAGTTCACATCGTCTCCTATAACGAAAGCTTATCTGGGCGTGAAACTTCGCGTTCTTTCCGAATCTGAAGTTGAAAACACGGAACATGTTCAAGGTCATGGGAGGGTCAACACTTTGATACCCAATAACTATTGTCTGAGGACAGATTTTGAAAAACCCGGATTTACCAGCTTAATGCCCCAAACAGAAATTTGACCTTGAAATGACTTGTAGAGTTTACTTTGAACCCTAACACAAAAGCTCATCTGGACGTAAAAGTTCACGCTCTTTTCGAATCCGAGATCAAAAATAGGGGGTTATTTCAAAAAACAAAAGTTGACCTTCAAATAACCTTGAAAATGAAGTTCAAGGACATATTCAAGGTCACAGAGGGGCCAGCCCCTCAATTCCCAACAACTTTTGTCTGAAACATTTTTTGATTAGATTGCAATTTGTTATGTTATTCAGCTGTCTAAGTTAAAATGGGACACCCTGTATATACTATAAACAGCACTTAAAGAATTGACTTTTTTGGTAAAAGTCGTCCAATGCTATTCATTGCATTTCAATATTTTGATTTAAGACTTTACAAAAATATATATTTTATAATTATTAAAACACAAGAAATTTGTTGATTATTAAGTTTATTTCTGTGGCCTGAAGGCACAATTCGAAGACTTATTCTATTGGTTAAGAAAATAAAGAATTGTATAGTGTAAAGCATGTACATAAATAATCAACGTTGTTACGAACAGAGAGGAGATAGAGTCGAAAGTAGACGACGGGACTCGAACTCGCGGACCCGAGAGCCAGAAGCCTGTGCTCTAACCACTGAGCTAATGTCTACGATGCATCCGTAGTGCTTGCATCGCAGTACGACTCAGCTGCTCGACTCTTATCGCTGGCTCGTCTCGCTGCTCGCGTTGCAGACGTGTGCATCTGTGACAACGTACAAGGATTATAATTTTTTTTATTTACAAACGTCATTCATCATTTATTTTTCAATATGTATTTGTGTTATTTTTTAAATTGTACTTCTTTGATTGTACTTTAATTTTTATTGGTTTACAACATCGTGGAAAGATTCTTTTCCGATATATGACGTACGCCACGTCAGCGTTTAAATCCTCGCGATAACAAAATTGTCGAGATATAGTGATTAACTGCAGTATTTTGCCATCACATAAAGAAACAGTCTACTTTATTCTAAAAATCTAAATGTATGATTGTAGTACGTTTCATATTCCACGCATATATAGTACTTTGCAATAATGAAAATTTTATAATGCGGATTTCTCGTGAAATCATCGATCGAAATCATGAATAGCTGACTAAAGTTGTTATATAAATTGTAAGAAACAGATTTGTATTCTAATTTCTATGTATGTGTTGTTACATCATATGGAATTATAATTATGTCTACAATTAAAAATGAGTTGTTAGGTGCGATTATTGTTTGTTAAATAGTAAAGAACAATAAGTCTGGTAACATAAATTTTAGTAAGATATAAATAAACAATAATAACAATTTTCTTGTGTTTGATAATGATTGTTGAAAAGCATACTACATGACTTATTATAATTAAATAATGAGGATGTTTCAATTATACTCACGTAAAGGATATTCGGGAAGTAGGAAGAATTAATTGGATTTAGAAAAATGGATGTTTGTGAGGTGACGGATGTAGTAGGTAACTTAGGTGATTCTTGAATGTTCCAATGAAAGTAATTATATGCTAAATCCTGTAAAATATAGAATATCGGAATTTTTATATAATATTCAAGTTATATATTATGTATTCTATAGCACTGAAAAGCATAAATCCGCCATTTATGCCTGTCAGTGCTATCAAATAATGCTATACGATACACGTGTCATTAAGTCGTCATTCGTGGCACGGTGTTAAGCACACTCTCTACGCTCGGGTGTATATACACGCCATGCCATAACGTTATGCCACTATAGTATCGTCATGTACTATTTATGAACGAAGTACAATAAAGGGTATAATAAATATGGGTCTAGTTTGTACGTCCTAGTTATATTGAATTTCACTGTAAATAGTTGTAGTTGTAAACTTATAAACTTTAAAGGGTGAATCTAAAATACTCGATTTATAAACTGTAAAACTTAGCTCCTCTTTGATATCTTCCCTTATAGCTGGTGAAAGTTAAAAGTAATTTAGTTTTTAAACGCTTGTTTGGGTGACTGATGTTAAGACGCTTCCTGAGAAAGTTTTATATATATATATATATATATATATATACAGGGTGACCCAATTTAAACGGGCACCGCTCATAACTCGTCAGGGACAGCCACAATCGAAAAAATGGTAGAGACCAAAGTTGTAGGATAT
>QLSS01000128.1:310923-329695 GCA_024372645.1 Trichomalopsis sarcophagae
TATTTAAAAATCCAAAGTTGACCTTCAAATGACCTTGAAAAACGCGTTCAAAGTCAAATCCAAGGTCACCATCGGGTTGCCCCTTCGATATCCTACAACTTTGGTCTCTACCATTTTTTCGATTGTGGCTGTCCCTGACGAGTTATGAGCGGTGCCCGTTTAAATTGGGTCACCCTGATATATATATATATATATATATAACAAACCAACGACGGTCAGCAACGCAGAACGCGATAAAACAATCAAGCTACTGACACGCGCTGCAACGGATGAAAGGGCAACGATCCTAAATAAACCAGGTCAAACAAGGGGAGACACCCCTCAGCTACCGGACAATAAGGAAGCCATCAATCTTAGAGGAACGACCCAAATAAGTGGAAATCGATACGACAATGAGAGAAATTACAATAAAGAATACCATTACAGCTGGCCAGACTAGGGGACGCGCACGAGATGCACTGATTAACAAAAGGGGCACCCACCCCTACGGAGACTTACACCCTCCCTAACTCCTGATTGGCCAAATCCTTCCCTATGCTTATACATTACCCACATCCCTATAAATACAAATGGAGAGCAAGGAGGAGTACTTTTTCGTATTCCGGAATTCCTACTGGTAGGGCGAAGCTCTGCCCGATTCGCGACTTAATTATTCTGTAGTCGAACTTAGAATCGGAGCGTTCGCCGAGTTTTTGGTCTCAGTCACATATCTACCTCAGACACGAGTTGTGCTCAGTCGAGGACTTGTACTATTTCTATTATCTAACAAGCTAAATAAACTATTTTTTTAATCACTCAACTCTTGCGTACAAATTAATACATCTCAAACTACGCGCCCTTTTGACACGAGCTGCGACGCCAGTACTAGTGCGAGGCACCCTATCGGTAACAACGTATTGAGCTTTATCAAGGTAAGTCGATTCTCCAGTAAACCTTAAATAATTTATATCTGTGTCGCATGTAACTTTATTGTGTCAGTATTTAAAGTGTAATCCTATCTAATTCAGTACATAAAGAATCCACTCTGAGTTTCCTCGGTTCGTGAGCTATCGCTATTATCAGTCAGCCTAGCTACCAGTCAAGTGCACTTCTTTACCTTTTTCCTAGGCGGTACCGTGCGAGCGGACTGCGCTAAATAAAATGTCTCTTCGACTCGGAATTCATAATTATTTCTAACGTGCGAGTATTCGCTCTGTGCGGCCACCCGGACGTAACATGAGTTTTATGATTCGACATCGATTGTCTGATTATGCTTTGAAGGACCTTCTTCAATTGATACATTGCCATTTACCGGTAACATTGAACAGATCCAAGTATAGATTCTTAAAAAAATTTCCTAGCATCGCCAATGCCAAAGCACACTATTATTGTCCTGATTGTGTAACATTGATACAATTTGGAGCGGCTCAACATACAGTATGCGCATCATGCCATAAACGTTTTTTGAAAAATTCTTTAAATCGGAATGGTCATTTTTTTTACACGTACCTTTGAAGCAACAACTGACTAATCTACTCCAGGTCCAATTTTTAATTATTTAAGAAGAAATCCTGCTAATGAACAAAATTTGCCTAATCCCTACTAAAAAAAGTTAATAGAAGTTGATAAAAATCAAAAAGATTTTTTATTGAGATATTATTATTATGCGATAGATTTCTATTGAATATTTTCATATGGAATTTTATCTACTTATATCGATGTTATCGCGTTTTATCAAGTTCTAATGCAAAAAATGGTATTAAAAGTTAGACTCAAAGTCTATAAAAAATCCTATTGATTTCTATCAACTTCTATTAACTTTTATTAGCAGGGATGTTACAAATAGTTCAGTTTATAAAACTTTACGAGAAAAATGTATGATTTCTAATTTAGATATATCTATTCAATGGAATGCTGATGGACTGCTAACATTTAAATCGTCAAAAGTGTCTATGTGTCCAATACAAGTAACCATAAATGTGTTAAGTTACCGTATAAGAAAATAAAACGTTCTTCTTTGTGGATTATGGGCTGCAACAAAAAAACCAGACCTTAATTTATTTTTAAATCGATTTACAGAAGAATTAAAAGATCTACACGAGAATGGCTTTGAATGTTTTCCTCCAAATTCTGAAGAAACAGTCACGATCAAGCATCACACAATTCTTGCGCCAGTAGATTCTGTATGTGTGTGTATTATATATATATGTATATGTATGCGTTGAATGAGACTATATATGTGTATGTGAATAAGTGAGCTCGGGTATCTTCGGGCTTGTTCGTTTCGCGCATACTTTGTACATACTTGTTGCTTATACTATTGCCACTGACTGATAAAACTTACGACGAGAGAGACGTTTTCGTCTCTCATGTGATATTTTCTTATTTAATTTAATTATTATGGTAAGACTTCTGAATGATTTTTGTATAAAAACAACGTTTATGACTTCCTATATTGTGCAAAATTATACATACATATTTATTTTGTTTATTTTTAATAAAGGCTTGAAAAGGTCCCCCATCAGGGACGAAACGTTGCCTGTTAATTTTCTATGTGTGGATTTTTTTCGATGAAACCTGGGTTATCCTCCCACATTTGATTCCTAAGAAATGAATTCGATAAAATATGGAGAGGAATAATAATATTCTTAATCCAGTCCGAGTATAGCGTTACTACCAACAGTCTCGCATTCTTGAGACAAAGAACGTCGTTAAAAAAACTAACAATCGGCGAATCGGCAGTTTGTGCCGATCAACGTGAGGTGCAGAGTGTGCATCGCCAACAGTTCGGAGCACGACGTGTGGCAGCAGTGTTGGAGGTGCCTTCTCTTTCGCTGCTCGAAGTGCAACGGACAGCCCTGCCCCTGCATCCTGGATATGGATTCGCTGAGATCGCCTTCGCCTCCACCATCATCAGCAGGCGGCGACAACGACGGTGACGACAACAACGTCCAAGGTACGCCACCGACAGCACGCCGCAACCGTAGTGTACCTTACGACTTTCATCAGATGCCTACTCCGCCGAAAGAGTTGGTGCCTGGTTTACTGCGAGGAGGGCCCACGCGTCAACTGCGCCAACAACGCGCCACTCGCAAGTGTAGGTGTATCGCTTGTGTATAATTTATAGCGTAAAAATTTAGAGTGTGTGTGTGTGCGGCTGTGTAATTATGTTTGTGTGTGTGCGCGCACTGGTGTGTCATTTTATTATTTCTTGTAAGCTGAGTCATTCGACTCGTACGCGTTTTTTAGTAAATAAATATTGTGCCAGAATTTCTCTTTTTACGCGTGCAAATCACCCCCCCCCCCCCCCCCTCTCCCATCAACGAACCACAAAGCCGAAATTTAGAGTAAGCTTTGCGGCACCGAGTAGTAGAGTTATATATGTACGCGTTTATTTCGATGCGAATCATTCATCAAGCGACCTGCAAAGCCGCAACTCAACCATGGGATAGGAGCAGAGCAAAGAGCAGAAAAAAGGTTCTACGTGGGAGGAGAGACAGCCACTCATGAGAAGCAAGGAGCCAAGAAAGCAGAACAATCACTCGTCATTCTCAATCAACACTTTCTCATTTCCAGAGAAAAGCGGTTATAATAATCTGTCTAAAAAATCCTCCTCCTTCACCTTCTCATCACAGAATCAAAAATCCTTTTCCACAAATACCTTTTCGTACCCCGAAAGAGACGGCTACAGCAAGCTGAAACGCTAATTGCATTAATACATATTTCAAAAAACGAGAGAGAGAGAGAGAGAGAGCCACCGCTTCAGAGCTCAGGGGCTACTATAGTGTAAAAAAAGAGGGGGGCTACGGGCTGGCATAGCGAGAGTCGCGCACGTGCGTTCGAGCTCGGGGCCGGTATGGAGTAGACAGCGAAAGAGAGAGAGAGAGAGTCGCGCTCGGGTCTGCTTGGGTAAAAGGGGGAGGGCTGGCATCGTATGCGTGATATAGCTTTTGTATAAAAATTATTTATAATTATTTATAAATAAACAAAAGTCACCCATCGATGACAGACTGTTTATGACAGTAGTGGTCGTAAATCATGTTTATTAACCTTATCAGCTACTGTTGATATAAACATGGGCTTCGGTTTACATCAACAACTGGCGCCAGCCACGGGACTGGTGACGTCACTCTAGGCCATGCCCAGTCTCTCCATACCAGCCCATATTCTACTAAAATTAACATAGTATTTTTCGTATCACAACGTCAAATAATTCAGTGAAGCACGTTATTATTGGGAAAGTTTTTGAGATGTTAGATGATCATGCCTTATGCGTATATAGAAATATCACATCAGCAAATTATTGCCTCGCAGTTAGAGAAACCGAACATTATAAGTGTGCGACGTGCAGCCCGTTTGGCTGCACGCGTACACGGATGCACTCCCAAAACACCCGAAATTGCCTGCTGCAAATCGTGAGCAGCAAGAAAACACGCGCGAACAGTTGTTGTTGTTTCGTTGAGGTGTATAACTTCACCTGCTAACCGCGTGGAGCAGCGGTGGCTCCCCTGCGGTTTGGCAGGAGACTACGCGGGTAATGTAGCGCCACGTTGTTGTTGCAAGGTGTAGTGGGCTGCTGTACCGATACAGCGGTCACACGCCTAATCCTGCGGGCACCAGGAGTCGCGACTTAATAATAATGAAACACACTCGAGAAGAGCACCGCGCACGATAAGATTCGTACTGACGAGTGCGCATCGCCGCCGCGCATCAACGTATATTCCGCTATAGCGCGAGAGAGGGAATAGCGACGATGCGAGAGGGAGAGAGAGAGAGAGAGATAATGCGCCGCGGTATAGCGCGCGTGGAGAGAGAGGCTTGCGCGCGAATATACGTACAGCCGCGAGACCTATGCGACTATTGGGGGAGCGTATGTACACCACTAGCGCGCACCACTACCCGAGCCATGTCGCCGCGCTAGTGACGCATGACTTGACGACTATACGATATATTACATGCTTATATTGTCTCCCTCTCTCGCTCATTGGACGCGAAAGGAAGAGAGCGTCCTCGTAGTTGACGCCGCTTATTTCGCGCCAATATTAATTAATATAGAGGGCGCGGATTAGGGGTTTTCCGGAGACGCGCAGGATATTGAGAAGAAGGAGACTTCCTTCTTCATCAGAATTGTCTCAACCTTTACCCGAGCAGGACGCTTTCGGAGAAGAGTACCAGTACCCGTGTAAATTAATAGGGAGATAGCACGCAGAGTAGTTTAGTGGAGAAGTCGAGTTGTGAAATCAAAGGACGAGTAAGTTGTTATTGATCTGATATTGGATTTTACTTATATGTTCGGTGAGTGTTGGCTCAGTAGTGTCCACAAGAATTATTATCGCGTAACGTGCGGTATTAGATATTCGCTCGTGTATGTTTCGGCGCGGTAGATCAAACTGATCCCGCCATATTGAATAAATATTGAAACACTGTCGATTGCTGTGCAATCCAGTGGAAGACCATAATAATTCTAACCGTCTGTTGATCGAAAATCGATCCAGATACCGCGCAACGACAATAACGTAGCGACGCTGTAGATCATCAAGAGATCCAGCATTATTAAAGTGAATTTAAAGCTGCTGAGAATCTTATGATCCAGCAACGGTTGGAAATAATGCGTAGCGCCGCTGTTGATTGCTAAGCGATCCAGCTCTAATAACGATAACGCCTCTAGCCTCTGTAGATCTGAAGATCCAGTATAGAAAGTGCGTTAGTCTGATACGTCTCAAAGACAATCAATTCCGTAAACCAATTTCACGAATACAGTATTCGAGTGACGTCGTCGCGAAGCGAGTAGTCGTGGTCGTTACCCAGCTTATAGCGTTGTGTCCGCGAAATACAAGTATTCATGCTTATAACACGCTAGGAGCGCCGTTGATTCCGTGTTTATGGGTACGTTCTGTCGGTTTTCGCGTTTTTCAGCACAACTACTAGAGTGACCGGACGAGTGCAACGCTACATCAATAGAATAACGGTTTTACGCCATTTTGACGGACGCCGACGCCATTTTGGATAATTCGCGTACGAACGATAGGCTCGACTACGTTTTCGTTGTTACAATAATTAATACTAAAAGTTCGTTGTTATCAGAGTAAAGTCATTGCCTCTATTGTGAGGATTATTAATTATTAGCGTTGTTTAACCAAGAAAAAAAGGACGCGTAAATTCTAGTATCGGTATCACTAACAAATTTGTATACGGACTAGTTCAGTTCCCTAATGGGGGTTTGAAGAATATATGAATATTTGTTATCAACATAAACAGTGTGAAGTAAACTTTATTTTAGACCTTCGCCACGCCAGGCATACATGCTCCTAAAACCTACGATTTGTCACCCTCTGAAGATTTAAGAGTCCGCGGTACGAAGTTAGAGTCAAAACAATAGTGTATATGATTGTTAGTGTCACCAATTTTGGTTATAAAAAGCGCAACATCACAAGTGTTTTACCACAAAATATTATCAATAAGTGTATCTTAATGCCTTGTAATAACAATATTACTTATGTTATGCCATTAGTCAATAAAATGGAAACAGACTAAAATACATTTTTATTAATTACTATTATTATTATTATATTATAATACAACATTTTTCATCAATCTATAAATGTTCTTGCCTTCTTGTTTTCATGATATAGTTATTGATATTAAATATATATCTACTTGGGTGTAAACATAACCTTCCCATATAGCACGAAATATTCCTGCAAGGTTTCTGCGAGGTTTCATGAAAGGTTTGTAACCTCGTAAAAATCATACAAAAAATATTGCTGAAATGTTCGTATGTCCGCGCATAATCCTTTCACAATATTACTCGTGATGTTTATAAAAGGTTGTTCGTAATAATGCAGAATGGTTTTACAAAAATTTTTCTACAACCTTTAACAATAGGTTAAAATCATATTTAAATATGTCATGAAATATTGCTAAAACCTCACAGGAACCTTTCGAGTTACGTTTTATGAAAGGTTATTACAACCGTACTAAATATCTTTCTGAAATCATACGTGCAAAGTTGCAGAAATGTTCTTATGTCCGCCCATAATCCTTTCACAATATTACTCGAGATGTTTATAAAAGGTTTCTCGTAATGATGCAGAAAGGATTTATAAAATATTTCTACAACCTTTACCGAAAGGTTCAAATAATTTTTAAGTCTTATTACATAGTGGTTCTCACTCACATGTCAACAAGTGACAAAGCCAAGCTTGGTAACCTACAAGCTTACATCCCCCCATTCAATGACCGAAGGTGCATTCCATCGGAGTAAGGAACAAGCTTACTAGCATGAAAAATATTTGACTCATTTTTTCTAAATCTACTATCTAACAAAAACATTACATCAGAAATTTTCTCTTTGATTTTAAAAGGACCTACTCTAATTGGATCTAGTTTATCTTTATTTAATTTATTAGCGCTTTGTACATAAACTAAATCTCCTACCTTATAATCTATCTGTTTTACATTCTTATCATAATATTCTTTATTTTGATTGTGAATTTCTTTTGATTTCCTAAAAGCTATTTTTCTACAGTCTTCCAAATTCGTCAAATTGTTGTCATTTAATTCATCGGGTAAGAATGAGTTGTTTAGTCCTGTCAGCAAATAATTAGGAGTAAATCTAATTGAACTGTGAATTGTATTATTATAATCCTTTACACATTCCTCTGCTACCTGAGGCCATGATTACTGTTTACCAAAGTCTAATTTGTCCTTTCATTCATCCACTGCTGTAAACACCAATGCTATCTTCTTTCTATTTAAATATTGCTTAAACTGTGCTGAATTTATACCAGGATATTGATCTGTTAACACCAATTTAATACTTCCATCATTTTCTACTTTCTTAATTAAATTTATAAAATCCTTTGCAACTTGGGTTTTTGAAGTTATTACGTAAGCAAATCTCGTAAAATGATCCACCGCCAAATGTAGATATTACTTTTTACTTTTATTACCTTTGAAACCTCCTATTGTGTCGAGAGACACTATTTCAAGAGGTTCCTTTGCTGGACCAAGTTGAGATAAAGGTGCTTTAAAACAACCTATTCTTGATTTATTTTTAATGCAAGTTTCACAAGATCTACAAGTTAATCTGATGTGCTTATGCATATTTTTAAAATAAAATGTTTGCCCAAAGGTTAGAATTAACTGTTTTGTGCCTATATGACCCTGATCAACATGTATATCTCTGATAAGAGATTTTCCAAATTCTTCAGTAATCCATATTTTCTCTCTATCATTTAAAATTTTATAAATTATATCATCTTTAATAATGCATTTTTCATCAACTTTTAACAATTTTTTATTTTCTTTGATATCGTTTAGTTTCAATAAATTTGAAGTTTTGATCGTAGAATCATTATCTGTATCCTCGTGTGATTTCAAAACCGGATTTCTAGGCAAACAATCAGCTTCAATATTATCTTTACCAGGATTATATACAATTTCAAAATTAAATTGTGAGATGTAATTCAAAATCTGCAATAGTTCCACATCATTACTTTTTTTTATATTAAATTTTTCTAATGGTCTATGGTCCGTAAATACAATAAACTTTTTCCCTATCAAATGGAATTGCCAATATAAAATGTCCTCTTTAATAGCTAAGCATTCTATAAAAATAGCTTTCTTCTTTTTCTGAGCCTCTGTCAACTTTCTAGAAAAGAAAAACACCGACTTTAAAGAATTATCTTCTTGTGGCTGCTTCAATATTGATCCAACTTCTTCAATACTTGCATCAGTAAAGATGAATATTGGTGTCTCTGGATCAAAAATTGCCAAGGCAGGTGATGTACATAAATAATCTTTTGTCGAGTTAAAACTATTCTTACACTCTTCAGACCATTCGAATAACACATTTTTCCCCAACAAATTTCTCAAAGGATCCAGTAAAGCAGCATGATTTGGTATAAACTCTAAATAAAAATTAATCTTACTTAATAACTGTCTAACTTGTTTTTTTGTTTTAGGTGTAGGAAACTTCTTGATAGCCACTAAATTATCATTCAGTGGTTTAATTATATTGTTTCCAATTTCGTGACCCAAATACGTTATCTTTTCTTGAGCAAATTGACATTTATTTTTATTTAATTTAAAACCTTGTTCATATATTGTTTGCAGTACTCGTTCTACATGCTCTACATGCTCTTCATAATTCTTAGAAAACACTAATATATCGTCTATATAATTTACTGTAAAAGAGTCTAGTTTATATTTTCTTATCACACCTGCTAAAACTCTTTAACAAATAGCAGGAGCAGTTTTCAAACCAAAAGGCAAACAGTTCCACTGCCAGTGTCCATGATGAGTCACAAAAGCCAACTTATATCTATTCTTTTTACGTATCGGAATCGACCAAAACGCCAAAATTATATCCAGTTTTGAAAAAAACTTACAGTTTCTGACACGTACAATAAGATCATCTATCTTTGGAAAAGGTTGACTTTCTGGAACTACTATTTTGTTCAGCCCTGTAAGATCAATGCTCAAGCGTGATTTTTTTCCTTCTTCTTTCTTGAAAACCATGTTTACAGGAGCTGCAAAAGAACTGCTTGACTCCTCTATTAAGCCCGCTTTTAACAACTCACTCACTTTTTTCTCAATTTCTAGTTTGTCTTCAAAAGAGCATTTATACGGTTTCATTGAAACATATCTATTTTCTGTCAGTTTCACTGTGGCTTCGTAATCTTTTACTGTTCCTATATCAAACTTTGACTTAGCAAAAATTATCTCATATTTTTTTATAATATTCTCCATTTTATTAGTATTTAATTCACTAATATTATTTTGCTTATCAAAATTTGTTTTTTCTTGTTTCTGTGATATAATCAAATCTTCATTTTGACAAAGCTTGAATTTTTTTATTAAGTCTAATCCTAATAGAAATTCACAATCGATTACACCTTCTTTAACAATGAAAAACTGAAAATCCTCTTCTAAATTACAAATTCTAATCCTCAATATTACAACGCCTTCCGTTTTCGCCATTCCAGCTAAACCCTTAATATTATCTCTCCCACTTGTAATTTATTTAATATTTATTTTATCATTCACAAATACACTACTAACCAAAGAAATATTGGAACCAGAATCATATAGACCAATTGCTGGACATCCATTTGCAAAAATCTTTACTTTAATAAGTGGGAGAACTATTCGTTTTTTTGCCTCTTCATGACTTGCTACTACTTCCTGCATTTCATTATTATTTGTAACCTTAATGTTTTCATTTTTTAATTGTTTAATTTTCCTATATTTATTGCAGCATACACTTTCTAAATGAAATCTATTTTTAAAACCTAAATTATCACAAATACTATATGGTCTTTTTTCACTTCCAATTCTCTTGTTTAAATTATCATTTTTCGAGTCGTTGATTTTACCTAATTGTTTTAATTTTGCCATTAAATTTTCTATATTTATAATAGCTTTCCTATCTAACTTATTTTGGATAAAATTTGGTAAGCTAATCACAATCATGTTTATCTGTGTGTTTATAGACAAGCTGTCATCCACTTCTAACAATAATTTTCTTTTCTTTAACGCATATTCAAATAACGAACCATTATAAAACTTAAAATTATAGGCATACGATATATCTGTCCAGGACTGTGCAGAGAAAGTGTCAATATATGCATTATTCCATGGCTCCCAATTTAACGAAGAGTTTTGCTTTACAAATACATTATACCAATCTAATGCAGAATTTTCTAAAAATAATCTTAATACTTCAGCATATTTATTTTGGGCAATTCCCACTCTATCACACTCCTACACAAATAACCTTATATCCAAACACTCGCATTTATATTTTCACCGTTAAACTTTTCAATCACTATATCCGTTAATAGAGAACTTGTTTTCCTTTCAGATGCTATAGTTGGCTCTCTGTTTACATTTGATTCTTGAACTGTAGTAATCTCTTCTAAATATTCATCGTATAACACAACATTACCTTCTGTATCCAAATAAATATTCTTAAGTTCGTCAGATAAAGTCAACACCACATTTCGAAATTTATTGCGAACTTTCAAACTCTTCACGACATTTTTAACAATTGAATTTTCATAAAGCTGTTTATGTTGAGCATTAGTCTGCTTATCTACTGGAAACAAAAAACTTTCCTCTTGACCAAGCAGCTGAATTCTCTTCACTTTAACTACAGTACTTTTCGAATCTGTGCCAGCCTCCGAGACAAAAAAAAAAACTTTGCTTTAATCTCCATTGTATAGATTTGTAAGACCACTGCTCAAGGAAATTCACTGGAGTGGAGTTTTTGGGTTAGAAATCAACACTTGTATGATGTAGTATAAACAACTGTAATATTAACTTTTATTAATTTATTTTATTATTCGTAACAAAGAAATAAAATTAAATATTTGTGTCGGCGGCGGGAATCGAACCTGGATCACCAGCGTGGTAGTCGAGCGTGCTATCCATTTACCTAAACAGCACTGTTATGTTCCAAAGTTCATATCTGATATATTAAGTACCTCAACATGTAAACTAAAATTAATAACAAATAAACGGAAATCAATAAATAATAGCATTCTATGATATACAGTAACCCAAATTCTGATTACCATATAAATTAACTTTCACGAAGACAAGCACATAACCTGAATATTTTAAGATCGATCAAAGTCAGTTTTACCATATTTAACGTATAAATTTTTATTATTGTTGAGATAGGTCCACTTGGGACTCTCCCCTCCTGCGCATGCGCGAGCTCGTCGAGCTGCGTTGCTCGGCTCGCCGCGCAAGTTCGTCGCCGGCACTCCAAGAGAGCGCACGTGTTTACCCGCAGTGGTGTATCTTTCGGACGATAGAATAAAGCTTTTTTCTCGAAATCTTCTAGTGTCGATTATTAACAGACTCACCCAACCTGATCCCAACAGGTTATGGGCCGGGTGAGCCACGCTTCCACTGTGCAAAAGAAAAACCGGGAGGCACGCGCCTAGAGACGCGGGAGAATTGTCAGCTCACGAGAGCAAGTGAAGTGTAGTGACAAAAGGCAGCAGATAGAACTCAAGGGTGGTGTGTACTAAATCATCATCCGCACCTTTGTGTCACGAGGCCAGGAGCCAACGCATCTCCTTCGAGAAGCTTCAACAAGGGGGTCATCATGTGGCGGCTCGAAACGGCAAGCTCATCGTTCAGTAAGTAAAACAAAAGTAAAACTAATAAAAGTGTAAAGTCGTGAAAAATTCGCGTAGTTAAAATCTAGATTAATGTACAAAGAACGCAAAGTCACGAAAAGTGCTACGAAGTGACAAAAGTGTAGAGTAAATTCAAAAGTGCTAGATCATGTAAAAAGTTGTGAATAAAATGAGAAAATTAGAAGCATTTCGTGAGAATACGGAAAGTTTACAAGAAAAACTGAGAACAAAAGTCCGAAAAGCTAGGCGCGATAAGCCGTGTGTTGCTGAGAATTAAAAACAAAACGCAGCAAGTCCCGCATTTCCGAGAAGTCGAGCATGAGCTTGTGGGAGGGGGGAGAGTGGAGACACGAGGCAAAGATGGCGGCCGCCGGCGCTACATCGGGATTGTCTGTCTCTCTCCACAAGACCATCAGTTGCTAGCCGCATGGCCTAAAGGAGGGGAGGGAGCCAGCTAGCGTCTTCTACCGCGGAAAGAGCGGTAGCGTCGGCGAGTGCGCGCGTATAGGGAGAACAGTGCGGGCAACATCATGCGGCGAAACGTCGCCACACTGCATGGGCTGAGAATCTCTGGCGGCTCGCGCGGCAGTGTTGCGAGCGGTGTCTCCCTCTCTACCTTTCTCTCCTGTGCGCGGTACGCATGCAGCGAGCGGAGTGTGCACGGGCGCGCTCTCGCTCTCTGTCTCTTTCTCTCTCTCTCTCTCACGAGCACAGCCTGAGCGGTGCGCTGTCTATATTTTTTTTACAATGATTTTCTGAAATAGAAAATACTTCAAATAAAGAAATTTCTCTTAAAAATTCTTAGAATCAGTAACCGTTGAGTAGCATGTTTAATAGTGTTTTTCTTTAAAAATCCTGTGTTGCAAAATAAATACGGACTGCAGTTCATTAAAAATCGCATTTTGTGAGGGCCCCACATTATACGTAACCGGCTTTTGCTTAAAATTCAAGCAAGCCGTAACTAATCAATTCAAAAGTCAACACAGTAGCTAGAACTAGAAAGATAGACAAGAGTCACATGACAGTAAGATTCAGAATAGAACATCGACCATAGAAACAGGTTAATCTTACAATATGGCAAGACCGCGCGATTAGAATCGCCCCACTTGATTGGGAGAGCAAGAGCAAGCGACAAGAGTTGCTCCTCAAGAGAGGAAAGATAAGAGATATTCGATAACAGTGACTCCGAGTCAAAGTTACAATCGAACAATTATTGTTGCCGTTTCAACAATCTTTTACTTGGATATTTGGACTAATATTCTGCATATTCATATAATCAAAACACTTACATGCTAATTAACTCAACAGGTGCTGATCGAGAGGAGTTCCGTCGCATCATCCTCAGAGAATGGGAGAGGACGGAAGCCAACGAGGCGCCCGGTGAAGGTTATCACCGTGACACCATCACTCTGTTGAGGAGGAGCGACGGCTCACTGTATTTTAAAAGAAGTGAACTCCAGCTGCGCAGGTTCGAAGATACCCTGTCGGAAATCGAGAGAGCGGTCATTGACCATGTCTGGCCTGTCACTGAGAAGCAACATATCTTCCAGTTAAGATATCCAGCAGATTCTATCACCAGAAGTGAGGTCATGCTAATGATGCAGGAGCAAAACAAAATGTTCCTCACTGGAATTGAGATGCTGGTGAAGGGCCTTACAATGCCAGGTGTTGGACAGCAGCAGCCCTTCCTCCTGGGCTCGCCTGGGAAACCACTGGCAGTGAAGCAGAGTCAGCAGCAGTCGAATATAGTGGAGACTGCCGAGGCAGGGAGGTCTACAGCTCAGGGTGTAGACACCGAACCCGTGGAGTCTGGAAGGATGGCCTGGAAAAAGCCCCGAGTTATACGGATCGAAAAAGTGTCGTCGACTCCGTACTGCAAGTCACAGACGTTGCGGGGCGAGGAGTTGATAGACATGAATATCGACATGAGCGAGCCTCGGAAGAGGTCGGCAGAAGGTAGGAGGCAGCCCTCAGAAGTGGGAGAACTCTCCTGCAACTCGGAGGACGAGGCTCAGGAGTCTGGGGAACCGGGGGACACACCGGTGAATATCCCCTTATTCAACCCATATAGTAAGCCCAGGTCACAGCTGAGGCAGCCATCACCTGATCGAGAACACAGGTCAAACTTTCTCCGTGAATCGGTAAGACAAAATGATAACTTTCAGTTTGTAGAACAATCAAATCACATTCCTTTAAATATTGTTAACGAACTAGTAGAAAACAAGATAAAGGTCTTACTTCTTGAAAGAGATAAAGAGACTGAGAGATCACTGATTGATAGAAGCTTTAACTTGTCAGAACAATTGAAAAACCAATTTGTAGGCAGAGAAAATTTAGGCTTTAGAAATTATAAACTCACGCTAAAAACTAATTTTGAAATGTTCGAAGACTACTTAAAGTCTGAACTAAGAAGCAAGAAATTGCATTATATCCTCGATGAAAGTGTAAGCATAAACTCTACGGTAAATGAGTCGAAAAGATCGGATGATGAGTTCAAAGTTAGAGAAATTATAATCAATAGAATAGACGCGATCTATTACAACAAGATTGTCAATTTGACTGATCCGAAACTAATTATTGAGAAATTGAAAAATGTAAAAAGATACGAAACTGGAACAACTAGAATCACAGCCAGAAAAGATCTGCTGACTATTAAATATTTACCCTCAAAGGAAACTGCATCTGATTTCTACGATAGATTCCAAGAGAAAGTCAGAATATTTGAAAATACCCCAGACGCGGGAAAACTTCCAGAAAAAGAGTTAAGAGATTATTTTCTTCAAGCAGTTGCTGAGGCAGTCCCGGAAATTACCACTGCAGACCAACTGTTTAAAGAAACTACGTCTACGGAAATGACATGCTAGAAATTAAAAAACTATCTGTTACAGGTTGAATCTACCAAGAGCCGGAAGATGCCTTCGCAACCGTCAGCACGAGCTTTTCTGCATACGGGTCAGGGTACTGGTCGGCTGATTTGCAGAGGTTGTGGAATGGAGGGGCACACGAAGGCCAATTGTCCCAATGAAGGATTGAGGCAGTGTTATTACTGCCTCAAACTCGGCTCTCACCTCGCACATGAGTGCAATAAAAGAAAGGCAGACCTGGAGAAGGGGCTGGCAACTGCAACCAGCTACGGCCCACCCTCAAAGAGAGGGAGGTGGACAGGCAGAGGGAGCCGGTCTACTGCGACCAGAGACCGGACACACCAATCAGCTGCTCCAGCCAACCGTGGAGCGAGAGGCAACAGAGGAGCTTCGACACGAGGCAGAGGCTGTGGACGAGGCGGACCACAGAGGGGTGCAGGCCATCCTAGGCCTCAGCAAGGGACATCGCTCCAAGCCATTGCTGAGGAATATCAAGGTAACAAAGTGAAATGCTGTAACAAAGAATTGTTAGAATTCATAGCAGACTCAGGTGCAATCGAGCACCTGAGCAGATCTAAATTGTACTTTGACAAATTTGACTCTCGAGCGATTACAAAGGTAGATTGCGCAAACAAAGATAGCACATTTAGGACTGACGGTAGTGCGTCTACTGAAGTAGTTACAGAGGATAATGATACATTTATCTTAAACAATATTCTGTATTCGAAAGATCTGTCATACAATTTGTTATCATTGAGACGTTTCGTAGATCAGGGACTTGAGATTTATTTGAATAATAAAATCATTGATATTTATAAGCCAGAACTCGATAAAAGCATTTTGACAGGAGAATACAAGAAACCATTCTGGACTATTAAACTAGTTTTGAGTAAAGATACTGTAACCAAATCTAATCCGAAAATCATGTATAATACTAGAAGTAAAAAGAACTCTACAGAAATAAACGAATCTAAGACAAATAAATCAGAGACAAGCAAGTCTAGTGTAGACAAGACTAGGGAAATCAACGATGTAGAAACAGACTTTTTACAAACGTCAAGCAACAGGAAAAAACACAAAACAGAGACCAATCAGGTCGATAAAATAGATGAGTTCAAAAATCATAAGAAGCTCAGAGAGGAACTTTCAGAAGCCATGCTGTGGCATATCAGACTTGGACATGTATCCAAGAAATATTTACTAGTGTTAGCTAAGCAAAATAATAAGTTAATAAACTTCGAGAATATAGACAAAGATAAAACCATACAAGATTGTCGAATCTGCATGCAAGCGAACAGTGTCAAACTTCCGTTTAACAAGATTAGAGATAGGGCAACAAAACCGTTACAGATAGTTCATGGAGATACTATGGGTCCCATCAGCCCGGAATCACATCCAGGAAAATATAAATTTGTTCTTGTTTTAATCGATGATGCTACTAGAGCTGCTCTAACTTATCCAATGCAAAGTAAAACTGAAGTGCCAGAGCACATAGAGTCATTTGTAAAAAGTCTTCGTAATGTGGTGGGTGCTGATCAAAAGTTCTGTTATCTGAGATGCGACAGGGGAACAGAGTTTGTTTGTCAGGCTACTAGAGAGGTTCTAGACAAATACGGTGCTGAACTACAACTAGCTTGTCCCGATACACCTCAACACAACGGTGTTGCGGAACGGTTTAATCGTACGTTAGAAAATAAAGTAAGAGCCATGATGATGCTGGACTCTGGCTTACCGCTTTCGCATTGGGATCTTGCTGTAAAAGCAGCTGTTTATATTTACAATAGGACACCTCACAAGTCGGTGGACATGGTGGCGCCTTTGAGTAAAATTGTATCAAATCAGGCTGAATGCGTGAGCCAGGTCAAGCGTTTTGGATGCGTAGCTTATATTAAGATAGCTCGCGGTACAGATACCAAGTTTTCACCCCAAGCAAAGCTAGGTTTTTTAGTTGGATATCTAAGTACTGGATACACGATACTTGTACCAAGCGACCATAAATTATATGACTGTAAACATGTGAGATTCGTGGAAAATTTAACATATAAAGATTTTCAATGTAAAAACATAGAAAACGATCAATCAGAATTAAACTCTGAAAAGGAATCAGAGTCCGAGACTGTACAAGAGTTGACATTCGAAACTGTAGAATCAGTAGGCGAAGTCAAAGAGACAGTAAGCGAAGTAAAACGAAAAAGAGGTAGACCTAAAAAGAACCCCGTAGCAATGTTCTTTCTAACTGAAGACTCTGAGATACGAGAACTTAATTTTGACAGAGAATTCAGCGATCTTAAATATCATGCTCTTCTAGCTAAAATCTTAGGTGACCCACAAACGTTTAAACAAGCTGTAAACTCACCAGAGAGAGAACACTGGTTGAGAGCAATCCAATCAGAACTAGATTCTATTAAAGAAAAACAAGTGTACACTGTAGTAGAAAGATCAAATGTGTTAATGAATAACTTCAAACCAAATATAATCGACTCCAGATGGGTCTTTAAGCGAAAAATGAATGAACAGGGTGAAACTAAATTCAAAGGTCGATTAGTTATTCGTGGATTTAAAGACAAGAACGTGTATGACTTACGTGAAACTTACGCCCCCGTATCTAGGATGTCACTGATAAGAGCCTTCTTCTCGATTGCGAATAAATTAAATTACTCGCTTAGACAACTCGATGTTGAAACTGCATTCTTGTACGGTGACTTGTCGGAAGACATTTATATGGAAATTCCAGAGGGAGTTCAGATTACTAGCGATACCAGAAAAAGATTTCTATGGAAATTAAATAAGTCACTTTATGGATTAAAGATAAGTCCCAAGAAGTGGAATGATAAATTTTCAAGCGTTATGACTAAGCTAGGCTTCAAATTAAACGAAATAGATCCGTGCTTATACATCAAACACTCAGGTGTAGATACAATCCTTGTTGTACTGTATGTTGACGACATACTGTTAGCCAGTTCAAACAACGAAATCTTGAACAAGTTGAGCAAAGATCTGAGTGCTGAGTTTAAAATCAAAGATCTTGGTACCCCCAAAGAATTTTTAGGGATAAAGATAGACAGAGATCAATCTGAGCGTGTTATCAAAATGAGTCAAACTAAATTCATAGAAAAGATGTTGATTAGATTTGGCTTTGAAAACTGCAGACCAGTTAGTACACCAATGAGGCAACTAGACGTTACTAGCTGCGGTAGAAAAGAGAGGGAGGAAAATGAGTACATTTTGGCAGAATCCGGCAAAGGACAAATCCCAAATAGACTGTACAGAGAGGCTGTTGCGTCTCTACTCTATTTGGCGAATGCTACAAGGCCAGACATTTCGTACACGGTAAATGTACTTAGCAGGCATCAAGTAAACCCCACAATTCAGGAATGGAATATGGTTAAGAGAGTATTTCAATATTTGTCAGGAACTCGAAACTATGAGTTGATATTCAATCGAGCAGATGAGGGGTTGATAGCTTATTCTGATGCCAGTTTAGCTGACTGCAAAAATTCTCTGACTACGTGTGGCTACGTCATTCGACTGTTCGGTAACACAGTGGCGTGGAGAACGCACAAGCAGCAGAGCGTTGCTCTGTCCACTTGTCAATCGGAGTATGTAGCCATGAGCGAAACTTGTCAGGAAAGTAACTACATAACTCAGTGGCGATTATGCTAGAGCATAATTTATATCCAATGACACTGTACTGCGATAATATGGCAGCCATTTCTTGCGCGAAAGTAAATGGAGGTAATCGATTGAGACATATGGTCGAAAGAAGGGAACATT
>QLSS01000129.1:0-19951 GCA_024372645.1 Trichomalopsis sarcophagae
TACCTGTGAAATTATTACAGTTGAACGAGATGATGTTTTTTTAAGTACGTTTATTTTCATTTGTAACTATGTAGCGTAATGATTTTACTAGTTCTTCAGTATTCAACTTATGTTCATTATTAGGACATTTGAACTCCAGTAAAATATGTTTATCCTGATCTTTTATTTTAGTCATTCCATCAGCACTGTAGCCGAACCAAGGTGAAGTTGGTAAAACCATCAAGCCAAGTTCAACAACTTTTTCTCTGTCATTTTTTCGTAGGCTTCTTTGGCTTTGCTTTCGCTCTCTTTGCCTCGAAGGGTATTGGCATTACCTTTGAATTTAGGTTTTAATAAACTATTCACCTTGACGTCCCACTCCTGCTGAGTGTGCTTATTTTTCAAATAGGTGTACATTTGATAGCTGATGGAACCAGTTATGCGTTTGCTTCGCTCCAAGTGCCAAGCATCATTGTTTTGTTTTAAGGTAGAAAACATGATATCTTTTGCTTTTTCTTTATTCACTGCAACTTGTGTATTGTAAAAAATGGCCTCTTCTTTAGAATTGATTTTTAAACTAAAATCTGTTAAATGTGAATTCCAAATAGAATACTGTAAAACTTGATTCATAATATTTTCAATTTCTTCAAAATTTGTAATTGCGTACAAAGCATTCAAATTATAAATTGGACGCACATTATTATTTCCAACTTCTTTATTTTTACATAAATTTTTCAAAACTCTTTCAGGTAGCTGTGAAGTTTGCTTTTTTTGAATCATTGAAGATCTATACATTTTGGTGTGCTGACCAAGCTCGCTTTCATCATTGCTACAAAGAATTCTAAATATCTCTTGTTTTAACTCAAAACTTTTTGTATTATGTTTTGATGGAAATTGTTCGCCATGACAAAATTGATAAAAGGGCTCGGCTACGTAAGCAGTGTTGACTTTTTCTTTGATCTGACCCCACTGTTGGCGTAAATCAGTACATCCTAATTTTTCTACAGAATCTTTTGTGTTCCTAATAATAAATTGTAAATCAATATTTATTATACATGTAATAATCTTCAAAAATGTTGTATATACAACTGATACCTATTCAAAATCAACAGTACTCCTACAATGTGTTTACATTTACCACTGTTTCCAGCTTTACAAGTGCAGTGAGCTATTATTTTCTTTTTTTTTGTTAACATCACTTATTTCTATATTGATTTCATGAGGGTACGCTGACAGTGAAGAAGTTTGCAAGCATAATGCAAAATATTTGTCAGTTTGTTTTGTTTAACTCCACTATGTCCACATAATAATACGTGATTAGCATTAACAATTCTGCTTCCTTCTTCAAAAGGTCTCGTACCTCCATCAATATAAGATATAACTTCAAAAATTTCTACTATTGAAGCCATTACGCTGCATAATATTTTAGTTCTTAACTTCTATTTCTTTAAACTAGTATTATCATGTTCAAACCTGACTCCAAAAATCACGTGACATGGTATAACTTTCAGAGCCGATGACAGCACCCTCTTGCGGCGCCTTAATTTGCGAATCTCTCCTCTAATCTCTGCTCTGCCTCCAATACAAGAAACATTCACGGACAACAGAACAGGGTCGTTTTTCTGCAAAATTATAAAAAACCAGTTTGATCGGCGTTTTGACTCTTCTAGGTACTTAATCCAGACGCAAAGTGAATGAACCCACTCATTCCAAAACTTATAAGAAAAAAAAAATAATAAATTTAAATCCTATTTGAATGTGTCGAATCTCTATCTCAAATCGGATCTCAAATCAAACGAGTAAAGAGAGTCGCGAGCCGGATGGGAAATTCAACCTTTATTTAAGTTTATTTGTGTTAACAAACATAACCATGTATAACACAACCATACATGCTATTTTAATCAATATCAGAAACCTCATTGATTAATGGAAAACTGTTTTAAACAGAAAAAATAATAAATGAAAACCAAAACCTTGGCGCGCTTGCGTGTCGATCATTTCCTAGTCTTTTTTTAATTTAGAACTATGAAGTATAGTAACATGAAAATTCTTTCTTCTATTGCATTTTGTATGTAATGGATGAACTATTACCTATCATTTACTATATTTATCTGTTATAAATTAATCTATTACAGATTAATGATGATGTAGAATATAATATATAACACTATTAATTCTTTGAAATGATCAAATCAACCATAATGGGTATGACTGATAAGAATTTATGGATTCTTATACGATATTATAATTATAAGGGTATATAATTGCATGTCAGCAAATTTTTATATAAAATGTACATTGTATAAATGTATGTATCTAATGCACATATTATTTTATAGAATCTGATCAAAACAATATTGAAAGTTTGTTGCGCCAAGTCACACTTCCCTCAGTTTTCACATTTACAGAGTTGAAATCAGCAATTTATTCTTGGGCTAACATTAAAGAAAATCAATCTTATGTTATAAAACTTAGACGATATGATAATAGTTTAGTACCACTATCTGCATTATTTCAAGGCTCATCAAAGGAAAAGTAAGTTACATATATCAATTATTGTAAGAAACATAAGGAAGTAATTCTGATACAAATTGTACCTTTTGCATGCTTACTTTTGAGATGTTTACAATTCTCATGAAAAATATAATGAGATCTCATATGTCTGAAATCTGTAATAAGAATTTATATTATATTTTCACACGACGTTTGAAAGAAAATGTACAAAAAGTTTTATTTTTTACAAAAAAAATCTACAGCCTGTCATGCATATTTTCTGTATACTCTACATATTTTCTATAAAATTTTCTGCTAAATTTCTGCAGCTTCTCTTGACGTGCTTCTGTGAACTTTTTGCACCCTCTGAATCAAAATAAGGTTTTACCCTAGTGGAAAAAAAATGTAATTAATTATAATAAATTGTAATATAAGGTAAACAGAATGTAAGAAAATGTAAGAAACTATACCTTTTTGTTGGATTTCGTACCTTTTATCTCATAGGTTTTTGTACACTTTCTTACAATTTCAGATTTATTAACTTTTTTTTACATTTTATTACGTATGTTATTTTACCGCCTGATATAGTCAATATATTTTTTTAATTATTAATTTTTTAATAAAATGTAACAATGCATAAGAAATTGTAAGAAAAAGTAAAAGGATAAGCAAAAGTAAGAAAATAAAAAAGTTGCCATTTTTTTATATAATATTACACTTACAGACAATTTTTTACAATTTGTTATACTTTTTTACATATTGTTACATTTGTCATTTCAAAGAAGAGACCCCCATAAATTCCTGGATCAATGGATTTGTAATAAATTGTAATAAAACGTAACAAAATGTAATAAACGGTAAAAAAGGTCCAAAATCCAACAAAAACGTAGAAAATGGTACAATTTGTTATATTTACTTATATTTTATTATACTTTATTGCATTTTTTTCACTAGGGTAAATATTAATAATATAAATAAACATTGGATTTGAAAGAGTCGTTATATATAGGTGGTACGTGCATCCAAATTTTAGCACCAAAAATGAGTACATATATAAGTAACTATCTAAGAGTAGCAGCTATAAATTTAATATTTTTGTATAATATTGTTAGAACTGCAAAATTGATGTAGAAAAGTCTGTAAAAAGAGAGTGTACAGAAAATACGCACAACAGGCTACAACTTTATTTTACTGCAGCCTATCTTTGTATAAAATGTATGTCCAGCATGTGTAACTACAATTCTTAATAAATATGCTCTAACTGTTAGTTCCATAACATCTATAAGATATTTTAATTGTTTATGCATAATATAACAACATTTCAATTGATATTTAACGTTTTTAAAATAAAAATAATGTTTTAAGTGGAGATCAAAGCCATGCTAATAGTGATAGTTCAAGTGTTCCCTAACCTTAAAAAATGGTTTAGGGTATAAATAACAAATACACTTGCTTATAGCATCAAGATGCAACTATGTTTTATTTTTATATAATTATGTACAATTTTTGCAAATAACGAAAACCATAACACTAATTAAAGGTATAGCTATATCAGTAAGATGACTGTCACTTTCATGCATTATTGAATTGAATTAAGTAAAATTTTTTATTGATTTAATCAACAACTCTGTGTTATGCAATAACTTAACATAATAACAACTAATTATCAACCATTTTGAAAAAAAACCTTGACAAGGTAGAATGCTGGCAAGTTTTGACTACATCTATATGAGTGTATCTTCTTATTATTGTTTATATCCGTATTCTTTGTTATTTCACCTTTTATCATTATAAATTAATCATTAAAAAAATGTCAACTGTTTCCAACATTCAAGGATTACTCAAAAGACTTTTTTACACATTAACAAATGTATTAAAATTGGTTAAAGAAATGTCAAGTTTTAAATTTTAGCAGGTAAGGTTGAATCACCTGATTAACGGTTATCAAAAAATAAGGTTTCAATAAAGGATATAAAACTAAGAAGTAAAGCCTTAAAAGTAAGTTGCACTTTTTATAATTATTATTTTAATGCGCACTTGCTGTCTCATTGTCTTCTGTTCTACAATAATTCTAGAGTTAAATACACTGAAAAAAAAATCATTTTCTGCTGTAGAACACGCAGTTTTAGCGAGCGTCACCATAGCGACTGTTCAGTAAAGACAGCGAGTGACCACTGGAAGTTTCGGCAGGTCTTAGCAAGCTGTCTCTATCTTGAGGATATGTAGATTATGTATCTTTTAAAACATCAAAAATCTTGAGAAATTAATTTTTTTAATGAGTAATATCATGAAATTATAAGTAATGACCATTATGGGACCAATAAGTAACAAATTAAAAAAACTTATTTGCAAATAGTCACTCTGCATACAATAATGCAATAAGTAAATAGCTGTTACTAAAAGTTTGTTACTCTTTGATGTTAGTTTTTGTATATATGTTCAATTCTCACAATTATTTTGAATCGCCCGCTATTGCAATTGTGTACTTAGAGTAGTTGTAGGTACGAGTATAGAATATGTAATGCGTAGTGATTAGATAGTATAAATAGAGATGCCAAAATTCTACTTTCTCTTTTCCGGCAGATGCTGACGTGATAACTTGTATCTCGACCTCTCTTACGCGTAATCTTCAAAGTAAATCGAATTATCAACGTTCACCGAGAGTTGTATTATTTTTTCACCTCAAGTTCACTACTCCGCTTCCTAAGTTCATAAACTAAAATATCACTCTCTTATAATGATCATTACTTATAATTTTAATTTAATTAATCATATTATTATCATTCATTAAACAAATTAATTTCTCATAATATTTTATGTTTTAAAAGTTGATGCATAACCTACATATCCTCGAGATAGAGACAGCTTGCCGAGACCTGCCAAAACTATCAGTGTCCACTCACTGTTTTTATTGAACAATCGCTATAGTGGCAACACTCGCAAAAACTTCTGCGTTATCCAGCAGAAACTGCTGGTTTTTTTTAGTGTATACAAGCATACTTTCTACAAATCACATTTATAAAAGTTACAATGGACATATTTATCGCATTGTTAATCAAGACAATGCTATAAAACAGAACAATGCAATAAAAACTTACACCCTGGTGAAAATAAGAAAAACATGTGGCTGTCTTACATGTGGGCGACTGTATACAGGAAAAATAATACAGCTCGAAAACGGCCCTACAGCGATAGAAACCAAGCTCGGCTGGACATTCTTGGGTCGTAGCGGCGAAACAGTGACCCCGCGCGAAGACGCTGCTCTCACTGTGCTAACCATGTTCAATCGCGAGGCGCAAATAACTGACTTATGGGAACTCGATGTTTTAGGTATCGCTGATCCAACCGCTACGTTGTTCAAGGAAGCGCACCTATCGGAGGTTAAGAAACAGTTCCAAGAAACGGTTCGAGTCGACGAAGAGGGACGGTATGAGGTTAATCTACCATGGAAGGAGACCCATCCTCCCCTGGGCGGCAACTTATGGGCTACTGAGAAAAGACTGTGTGCGCTAACAAAACAGCTGGATGAGCAAGAAACGTTCGAGAAATTGGACCAAGTTTTTGATGTATGGATCGACGAAGGCATCATAGAGAAAGATCCCATCACAGAAGAAGACAAGAACGGGTACTTTCTACCCCTTGGTGTCGCCATCAAGCTTCAGAGCACAACGCCGTATCGACCAATCTTCGATGCCTCAGCCAGCTCAAAGAAAGATGGAAAGAAAGGGCCGTCTTTAAATCAATGTCTGGAGACCGGACCCAATTTAATAGAATTAATCCATAATATTATTCTTAGATTTAGAATGCATGAGATTGGTATGGCTGCGGATATAGCTAAGGCATTTTTGCAGATCAGTGTTAAACCAGCGGACAGAAAGGTACTGACATTCCTTTGGTGGAGCAAATCGGAGCCCAGAGAGATAATTGTTTATCGCCACTGTCGAGTCGTGTTTGGGATAAACAGTAGCCCGTTCCTACTCGCTGCTACGATAAAGCATCACTTGCAAAAGGCGATGGAGTCTACAAGGTCACGCGAGGAAAGAGATTTTTATGCGAAATTACAAGCGTCGTTCTATGTAGACAACTGTATCACCAGCGTGAGGACAATTGAGGAAAAAGCAGATTTCCAGCAGAGAACAGTAGGGGTCATGCAGCAAGCCAAATTTGACCTACGTGGCTGGGAATTTACAGGCTCCAACGACAGTGGCGAATCAAGTAAAATACTTGGTATCTCCTGGGACAAAATGAACGATCAGCTGTTCCTCAATATCAGCAAGCCAGAAAACGACTCGATGAAACCTGTGACCAAGAGGAGCATTCTATTAGCTGCTCACAAGATATTTGACCCTTTAGGCTGGGTTTGTCCAGTCTTGTTGCTTCCCAAGCTCATGTTACAGAGTCTTTGGGGTCAAAAGATTGATTGGGATGCTGAAGTACCACAGCAAGTCGCCACAGAGTTCCAAAAATGGCAGCAACAAGTACACGTGCTTGAAGAGATAAAAGTACCTAGGTGGATTTTTGGACGAGATACATACAAGGTCACAATTCTCATGTTTGTGGACGTTAGCAAGTATGCATACGCAGCAGCGCTGTTCGTCAGAGTGGAAAAACCACAATCAGTGAAGATCGACTTAATACAGGCCAAGTCCAGAATAGGACCCAACAACGATATAACTATACCCCGTATGGAGCTTCTAGCGGCGACTCTAGGGGCTCGATCGTTAATTTCCGTTAAAGAAGCTACGGGTTTGAACGAGATCTAGGTGACTTACTGGAGCGACTCGTCGACGGTATTAAGTTGGCTCAAAACAGGAAAACAATGGTCTCGATTCGTCTAAAATCGCGTGGAAGAAATAACAAAGCTCTCAAACGTAAATGCTTGGAGACACGTACCAAGTACTATGAATCCGGCGGATCTTCCTTCGCAAGGGTGTTCTGCGAGCCAGCTTTTAGAGTCAAAATGGTGGGAGGGTCCAAGTTGGTTGAAACGTCCCTACAGCGAATGGCCACTAGAAGAGACTGCTGCTAAGGAAGATGAAGTAAACGCCGAGCTTAGTAAAACACAGCACAAAATGAACACAACTGATCAGGTGACTCGTGGAGTAAATGACTGCCAAACCTTGACCTGTACCGACATCGTTCAAAAGAGCGACGACAACGTCGCGTGGTACTTGTTTAATAGATCAAATTATGACAAAGTCTTAAGAATAATGGCTTGGGTGTGTCGATTTGTGAAGCTCACTAGAACCCCGAAGGACGAGAGGAAGGTCACGGGAGAATTAAGCGTTTCGGAGTCATAATATTCGGAGAAGACTGTGTTCAGGTTGGCACAGAAAGATTCGTTCAATGGAGCCACTGATCCACGCCTACGAGAATTAAATGTGTTCATAGATGATTCACACCTGTTAAAGACCAAGTCGATCATATCTAACAAGATAGACACGGAGGATTTCAGATTTCCCGTAATTTTGGATCCAAGACACGAATTGAGAAGACTACTAGTCAGACGAGAATACGAACGACTCAAGCATGCTGGCGTGAGTATCGCGATGACGGCAGTGAGAGAAAGAGTCTGGATACTCGCGAGCAGAAGAACCGTGCGCTCAATCATCAGAAGTTTTGTAGTTTGTCGAAGATATTTAGAAAAAACTGCAGAGGTACCGCCATCCAGTCTACCTCTTAATCGAGTACGGGATGCAGCAGTGTTTGAGGTCGTTGGAGTCGATTATGCTGGCCCGCTGTATCTCAAGGATGGAACGAAGGCATGGATCTGTCTCTTCACATGCGCGGTGTATCGTGCGATTCATTTAGAGCTAGTAACCAGCTTGTCTACCACAGCCTTCTTGGAGTCATTACGCCGTTTCATTGCTAGGAGAGGTAGACCTGCAATCATCTACAGTGACAATGGGACCAATTTTGTCGGAGCATACAACTTATTGAAGTCGGTAGATTGGAAGAAAATCGGTACCTATTGCACAGCAGAAAGGATGGAATGGCGCTTTAATCCACCGTCAGCTGCTTGGTGGGGTGGCTGGTGGGAAAGGCTAATTAGAATAATAAAAGATTTATTGAGAAGGAGTCTAGGAAAGGCTTCATTGGACTACCAAGAAATGAATACCGTTCTATGTGAATGCGAAGCAATAATTAATACTCGTCCTTTAACACATCTTACAGACGATAAGGATGGTTTGGTTGCTATTACCCCAGAAATGTTTTTAAAAGAAGTCCGCCAGGACGTAGCTTCATATCTAGATCTGTTAGAGAAGACGTCTCACAATCAGCGGTTAAAGTATCTACACCGTTTGCGTCAAGAAATCAGAAATCGTTTTCGAACAGAGTACCTCGGACAACTGGTTCGACACCATAAGTCCAAGAAGAATTTTAATACGATTAAAGGTGACATATATATATATATATATATATATAGGTCATTCCTATAAATTTCGTCAAATCGGTGTCGGGGGGGGGGGGGGGGGTCGCCCAATCAGCCCGCCGATTTTGTATATTAAAGTACATTAGAAAAAACGGCTATTTCTAATATATTAGCCCTCTAGGTGCCCCCTAGCTCCCGTGATAAATTATTGAATTTTCGAAAATCGTGAAAAAATGGCTATTTTCAAACATTTGCACAGGGTTACCTAATCAATATTTTTAAGCCAAAAAATAGGGATCTTCTCGTTATAACGTCAGCTTTCTAGCAAAAAAAGTCCGAGACCCTCAGACTTATAGGGGCCTTTTCTGTAGGGCAAAACGTAAACACTCATTTTTTGCACTTTTTGCGTATCTTCGATCGCATGCCATTTTTTTGTTTTGTAGTCGATTTGAGCTTTCAAAGTCTTAAAATCTTCGCCTTGGAAAAATCTTTAATTTACCTTTTGAAAATCTCAAATTTATCATTCCAATAAAAAGTTATAGACCTTGGAAGACAGCTTAGTTTTCCAAAATCGCCATATTGGCACCCCTATATCTCAGGTCTATCTGTCCCAATCTAGCTCAAATTTTCAGGAAAAACAGTCCAAATATAGTAGAAAAAGATGTAATTATTTTGGTTTTGTTTATTTGGGTTTTAGCATATCTACGAAGTCCTCGAAGATGGGGTTCAGGGCCTTATTTAACCATATTTCGCGTTATAGGACGGACGGTCGCGCAGTACTAGCATACTTTAATTTTGAGGCTTTCTGAGCAAAAAAATTTCTTAAAGTTTTCGTCTCAGAAAGGCCTTCAATTCCTTTTTTGGTGAGCTCATTCTCATTGGTCGAAGCCAAAGTTACAGCCCTTACAAGACAGTCTAGTTTTCCGATATCGCAACGTTTTCACCCTCGTATCTCAAGACTTTCTGCCCCAGTTAAGCTGAATCTTTTACGAAAAATAGACAATAAAATTTACATGCTTGTTCAATTGGAAATTTTCTTAAGGAAAATTGCGATGTAACTTTTTACACAAAAAAAAAGAACTAAATCAGCTTTCGTCATTTAGTTCTTTTATTATCAGTGTCGGGTCTTTCAGATTTTGGAGCCAACACAAGGCGCTATGATCGGTGATTACCGTAAACCCATATCCTTCAATGTACGGACGCAATTTCTTAATCGCGTATATCATCGCGAGGCATTCCTTCTCGGTCGTGGTATAATTTTTCTCCGCGGGCGATAATACGCGGCTAAGATATACTATGGGATGCTCTCCGTCTTCGAGTTCCTGCGTAAGCACCGCTCCAATTGCGAAATCGCACGCGTCACACTGAATTGCAAATCTTGAAATCGGACGTGCCAGAACGGGAGCACGAGTCAGAGCTAGCTTTAAGGCTTCGAACGCCTCTTGCTGTTCCTCTTCCCATACCCACGGTTGCGTGTTCTGCAGAAGTTTTAACAAGGGCACTTAAATTTCCGAATCATTTGGTATGAAACGACTGTACCACCCCACCATTCCTAGAAATCGGCGCAACTGTTTTTTCCTTTTGGGCGGAGAATACTCTAACACCGGCGCTATTCGCTCTGGATCGTTTCTTAACCCTTCTAGCCAATATCCCAAGTATCGTACTTGCGAACATCCGAACTCGCACTTCTTTCGGTTAACGGTCAAACCCGCCTCCGTAATTCGCTTTAGTACGATTTCCACCCACTTCAGGTGGTCTTCGAAATTTTCCGTAACGATGATAATGTCGTCCAAGTATCCAAACACGTATGGTTCAAATTTGGGTCCAAAGAGGCTATCCACCAAGCGTTGAAAGGTCGCCGGTGCATTAGCCAACCTTCTTACGGTTATACGGTCTAACGGTATACTTCTTACTATCTTCGTCTAACGGTACTTGAAAATAGGCCTTCCGCAGGTCTATCTTTGTGATATACCTCGCATTTCGTAATTTATCTAATATGCTATCGATGGGCGGTAGGGGGTATGCTTCTTTTACGGTCCCGTCATTTACGTCGCGATAGTCTACACAAAATCTCTTCTCTCCGCCTTCTTTATTCGCTACAACTGGGGCGCTACTAAAGTCGCTATTCGATCGTTCTATCACCCCCATCCGGCGCATCTCCTCAATTTCGCGCATCGCGATAGCTCAACGGGACGGGGACCAACGACGATGCTTGTGCTTAACTACTCTATTGCCTACGTACACGATTTTGTGCTTGATTAACCAGGTAGGCTTTAAATCCGCGGGTGGGTTTTCCGGCAAGTATCTTTTTACCACGGCCAATAATCGATCGTGCTCAGATTGTGTTAGTTCTGACATCCCGGCGCATTTCGGCGTAAAGTTCTTTCCCGTTTACCGAGACCTTCCCGCAGAAATCGTGGCAGGCGCCATCGATTGTCCCACGGAGCTAGCTCCACACGCCACAATTCGAGAAAATCTATTCCCAAAATAATATCGTGGTGGCATTGTTCTACTACCCTCATTTTTAACCGATTTATTACTCCGACCACATCCATTTTAACCGATAATGAACCCTTCACCGTGGCGCTATAACCGTTAAATCCCCGTATAAACAAATCGCAAGGTTCTAGACGCAAACTGAAACGCTCGGCTACGTCCGCTTTCATTAACGAAACCGAGGCCCCAGAATCCACTAGAGCCGTGTACCAACGTCCACTGAGACATAACCACATAAATTTACGTTTATCATCACTTACTGCCTCAATATCACTTACCGGGGCCCTATTATCGTTCGCTAAAGGGTCGTTCTTTACTGATTTACTATCAGTCCCGCCCCCTCCCGAAACATCAGTAGTCGGGTTGCTAGGACCGCATAATTGCACCGAGCCTCGTACGGCAGTAGCACGCTTAGGCACTGCCCCCGTCGACGCTGGAGGCGCTGGTAAGCCATCGAGTGGATCCCTAAAATCAGGGGCCGCGTTGTCGGCGAACCTTCGCTTAGTTCGGGTCCTAAAGCCTGTCTAAGTAAACGATTCAGCTTGTCACTCTCGGATTCGGCGCTACCCTTTCCTAACGTCATTCGGCGACCGATGGAGACCTCAAACTTCTCGAAAATTGATCCGGGGTCGCCAGTCGTGTTCGACTTCGCGGGAGGTGAGTGCTCCTCCATACTACCCTTCTCTAACTGTGGTTTCGGTCTATCGTTAACTAATGGAATGGGCGCTAGATCTCCCCTCGTACTTCCCAACGACTTCGATTTCAATTGGTCGCCCACCCTGTCGGACGGCGCCAATTCTTCCTTCTCAACTTCCTTCGACTTCGACTTCTCCCGCTGACTAACGTCTACGTACTCCGACCGCCGTTGAGGGGCAAAGCCCTCCCAAACTATTCCCAACTTCGACTTCTTTTTAACCTCCGCTACGTTTGATACCCCTCCTAACGCTACGGATGGGGTATCGGCGCAATTGACCGAGCCAGGATCTACTGGAACGATCGGCGCCAATGTATTTTCAATCCCCCTCACTTCACGGGTCCCTGGGGGTTGAGTTGAGTACCCGCACTTCCGTTTCCCAAACGCTGGAGAATGTTACAATTCGAGCACTCGCGTACCGTCACTCCCTCCTTGTTACAGAGTTGACAGTACATCTGCCGCGCTAATCTCTTTGGGCAACTCGCAGCCCGGTGTCCGCCTTGTCCGCACTCAAAACAGTTCATTTTGGGGCAGTTAGCCGCGCAGTGTCCCTCGAGTCCACAACCAAAATACGGTCCTATTTTAGGAGGTCCATTACCGCGAGCTGCTTGTGTCCCACTATTCTGCGGCGGGGGCGGCGCTACGTACTGCTGTGCAGGGGGTTTTAACGCGCAACTATGAGGATTTCCTCCTCCCCAGGGCTGATTACCAATCCTTAATCCATCACTCGGGACAACAGGCGTAGACTCTACTATTGCGGGCGCGACCTGTACTACCGCCGTGGGGCTAGAGCCTCCAACTGGGGTATTATTTTGCCCGGGATTCGATTGGTTTCCACCTCTATTATTACCGTTCCGATTACGATTATTCCTACCATTATTCCCGTTATTAGGTGAATTATTTCCACCGACGCTATTATTTCCGGATCCTTTTTTCGTCCCCGACGGCATTTCGACGACTGCGACTTCTTTTCCTTTCTTTTTATTTCCCGACTCGGACACGTACGCTGAACCTGGAAGATTCATTTTGTCGGACGACGGTGGCGGAACCCAACGCGTGTTTAAGTTGTCTAACGAATAACGTGGCAAGCTTACCATAAAGTTCCGGTATTCAGGACGCAATCCCACGTAAACCGTCGCTACCTGATCCCGCAGACTAGGAGGATGGCGTAAGTGCCCGCTTAAGTATTTATAGCCCGCAATGTAGTCTCGCCGACTCCCTGTGTCCGTCGCGCCAGGTCCATCTTAACCTCTTGTTCATCCGTCTCCCCGATAAGACGAAAGAGGAAAGCCCGACGAAATTGTCGCCAACTACGGAAATCCGACTGCACTCGTCGATACCAACGCGCCGCCTCGTCCGTAAATAGGCACGATAGGCAAAAGTCGATGTGAGGGCGGCCGACGCGTACACACGTATTCTATCAAGCTGGATAAAAAATTTTCCGCTTTGGACCGACCTTCCGAACGGCTGAACCTCGGCGTCCAGTTCTTCAATGACTTAGTCAATGCTTCGATTTGTGAACGCACACGGTCGCTACGCGTACTTCCATCACTCGTCCAGCTATCACTACGAGAATCCGATCGCGAGCGGCTCGAGGAATCACTGTATCGGTGTCTCGGCCTGTGGCTTCGTCGCGAGCCACGACTATAGTGACTGCTGTGGTCATCACCGAACGAATCGTCGCTACCCGACACGTCGCGTGGTCTATGACGTCGTCCTCGGCGCTCTCGGGGTTGGATGCCGTCATCACGCCTGCGTCTACGGTGTTCGTCCTCGTGTGAATGGACGCTCGGCGAACGGGAGACCGTAGAACGACGTACTCGATCCACCTGCCCGTGCGAACGATGGTTCTCGTGACTGCGGTGGGAGTGTCGCGAATAATCTGTTTTCGAGCCGCGACTGACCTCCCGACGAGGTCGACGTTCCGGAGTACGGGCGCTATGACACGGTAAATATGACACGTTTTGTGATGAAAATGACACTTGTATTCAAAATTTCAGACCTATTAAAATGGCATGATGAACATTGTTTTGTCTTCGACTGGCGAACATTGCTATGAGCAAGTTTATCATGCAATTTTAATAGGCAAATTATCCTGACACTTAGCTTGATTCTCTTGGCAAGCAGAGGATCTCAGTTCAAGCCCGGGGTCCGTCACTTTTTCGTTGCACGCTTCACTCGTAACAATTGAAGTATAATAACTGAAAAGATAATTCATATAATTGTATATATGCAGTTAAAGACTTTATGTAAAAATATTAGTACACCTAACAAATCAATTAATACATGAATTAAAAATTATTATAAAATAAAATTTACTTTACCTGGTGTATGAGTGCAGGAAGTGGTTGCGTGGAGTTCTGTAGTCCCCGAATCTCCACAGGTACGCCACCGTGACAAAAAAGAAAATCAAAGACAAAAATAATAAAGAATTTAAGATATTATAGGTAAGCATAGGATAAAAATTAGCTTTAATTTCGCTACTTACAGGAAAATTTTTGTTCCAGTATCTGCAAAGAATTTTTTTATGGTTTAAGGTGAGAAAGGCCCCGACCTCGCCCAACTCTGTGAGGCCCAACCAACAGCGATCAGCCCCTCCAACACTCTCTTATATTTCTAAAAACTAATGAACTGAAATGAATGAATTTATAAATCTAATACTTAATTTTGAATTTCAAAAAACAAATTAAAAGCTTCGTTAAAAAATAAGAAAACTGTAAAAGAGCGTTTAGGTGAAAAATACACATAAAACACTACTGTTTAATAAATAAATAATCAAAAAGATAACAGTTATATGTATTATTTTATCATGTTGTAAGGAGAAGAATTATTTGAAATAAAAAAAATTTATAAGAAAAACAAATAATTAACTCATCCCTCAAATCCTCTTCATTACGGCTCGGCAAACAAGTCGCAGTTTAATGGGTCGTCGTCGTCATTGTTGCATTCATCTTCTTGATTTTTGATGAATCCATTCCAATAATTTTCCTCGTCCTCGTTTTGGTGCTTTTCTTCTTTCTTCAATCTCTCCTGAGATTTTTCTTCGAACTCATCCTCGTTATTTTCCCCTCCTTCTTCCTCATCCGATTCCTCTTCCTGGTCCTCAATCTCGTCAGCGTACTGGTCCTCGTCCTCCTCATCATTATTGGCAGGTTCCAATTGCCTGGGTGGGAGGGGATCTCCGTAGTCCTTGTTGCTCTGCAGTCGGTTGTTCAGTTCGTCTTGCGGTTCATTGAGGACACGACTGTTGATCGGCAAATGGACACGAACACCGTGTCGTTGTGGAGGCTGCCATGGCTGCTAAGCGTTTGCAGGACCGTTTCTACCATTTTGTGTAGCAGGTTTCTTTCGGCGATACGCTTCCTTGGCATTCTTTATTGCCTTCGTCATGGCAGTGGCGAATTTGTCTTTTGTGGGCTTCTCTAAAGCGTCCTTGTTGAGATTCATAGCAGCTGTAAAATAAAAAGGTAATTGGAATTATATGAATCGCAAGTCATTCGTAGTATCCGTACCTTCGCAAACATGCGCAAAACGAGTCGACATTAGAGACACCTTGACATCGTCGATTCTGGAGCAAAGCCAGGACAGATTACGGATGAGGTCGGCGTCGAATTCAAAGCAGTTTTTAAAATAAAAGTTAACTTCGTCGCAGAGATTGACACCTCCCTGGTAAGTGAGATAGTTGACCTACAATAAGTTTTTTCAATATAATAATAATTATTTATTAATTAAAAGAACACGTATACTCACGACAGCATCATACCGCCCCTCATTCGAATTGTTAAATTCAAGACGATCTGCAATCGACTTAAAAGGGAAGCAGGCAGGTCTTGTTCTAGCCTTAGGGGAGTTTCTTTTCTTCATGTCCTTGAGCATCTTCAACATGGATCTAAAAAGTACAATTAGTCGATAATTTGCAATTATCGTTTCGATTGCAAAATTGAAGCATAAATGTCAACTTAATCTTGCATTTCCTCCATCCGCTTTGTTCTATCGTCTAACGATCTAAAATCAAACGTATTAATGTTAAATAAAATATATTATACCTAAGTTTAAATTAATATTAATGTAGATTTTACTTGATTTCTCAAGGGATGTGAGTCGGTTGTTGATGGTGCTGTAACAAATAAATGAATAAAATAAATTTACAGCAAGAAATAAAATTATGCACAGTATATTACATATTTGTTTCTTCAACGTTGATGATTCTTCTGTTGAGTAAACTGAAATGTCGAATAAAAGAATTGAATTATTAAAAAAAACAAGTTTGAACTGCGGATCATTAAATTTGTTACTTACTTAAAAATAATTTCTTTAAGTCTTCTCCGTCAATTCGATGGTCGATGACAATGCGCCCAATTGAGAAATTGTATCGGGTTGCGCTGAAATGTAACAGAAGAATAAATTAGTGGTAGCGTAGCAAAGTAATATGAAGAGTATTTGATTTAACAATAGTAATTTTTACTCTTACTTCTTCGCTGCAAAGTGATGTTGGTCAATGCAGTTGCAATATTTGGCCTCTTCGACAGCGGTGCTTCCTGTAGTTGCTGCGATGTCCCAGCTATTGGCTGCGAATGAGCCGCATCTTGTTGCATTGGCTCATTTGGCGGCGGTGCTTCCAGCAGCTGCTGGAATGCCCCAGGTATTGGCGTCGAATGAGCCAGAGGTTGTGGCCGCTTCTTTATTTTCTTCTTTTTAAGGAAGGGGCCAACAGCGACTGAGAGCCTTCCAAGAGGGTTATCTTTCTGCTAAGATTTTCTGCAGCAGCAGCTACAGAAAGTCCTCCGGTGTTCATTTTGGCCTTGCCGTTCATCTACGATGATAATGTATGTTTGTACTAGTGTGTAAAATTAGCTTTAAAATGGTACAGTCCTACATTATTACACGTGTAAAGTACATTATTTTATAGCAGGGCATATTCCACGCAATGCTATAAAATTAATTTACGATTGTGTAGAAATAATTTTAACAACGACGAAACGTTCGGTGCTGCATTCTTTAGTTGGATCTTCTTTCGACCAGTACGGCATTAGAAAACATTTCCCTGTGATTTGATTGAGACTAACGTAAATCAATTCTGAGCTTAATAAAGAACAAAGATAAACACCAATGGCAGATGAGCGACACGAAAGATCAAAGAAATCGTCAATTTTTGTAAATTGTTTTAAAAGAAAATGGCATCTATTATTACGTTCTATAATATTTTGAATAATAGCTATGCAACCGTTTCGAAGAACAATTGCGCTATCTTGTCGAAGTATTGACAAATAAATCAATCCTGTAAAGACTTTACTATATTCACAATAATTGTAATCGTCGACTGGTGGAGTAGGATCTTTGACGTGCTTTGCAATGAACTTTAGTCTGGATGGATCGACGAGTACTTTACTCTGCATATGACATTTTTCCGCGTTCCTATTAGCAATCTGTTGCAAATTCTGACTCGGTTTCCTACACATTTAGCGACAATACGTCATATTGTTTTCGTAGGGAAATGCTGAAAACGTATCTAACGGACCAAAGGATCTAACATCGTCGGGGAGATGTAAAAGAGCATGAACGTTATACGATAGAAATTCTACGCCATAAACGTCGGAAGAAGTTTCGTTAAGGAGTTTGATGCAATTTTCTGCAAAATCAATAGATTGGATCGTGTGTCCCGGATCTACTAGAATTCTGATCGCATTGTGAAGAAGGAGAAAATGACTGAACATAGCATCGTTTACTAATCCGTAAAAAATAATCGGCCCACTGTGCAGAAGTATCTGTCTTTGCTTAGTGGCTTTAAAATTGTCATGCTTCGCAATATTGGTAGGCTTCCGAACAAAATCTCTTAAACAGTACATTTTAACTATTTCAAGCCGGCGATCTAGAGCTTGTAGATGTCTCTTGTTTGATATTTTCGATGATTTTATGAACCTGCCATCTATTACTCCTTACAAGATTTTTTCCATTACGCCACGACACACTAAGTGCATATAATCAAATACCGTACCGGAAACTATATTGAAATGAAGCGAAGCAAGTGGGCATTCTATACAATTGTGATGATCCGTATCTACCATTAAAAAATATTCATTCTCTGTACGAAGCCTATGATCCATTCTTTTATACACCATAACTCCAGCTCGAACACACTCCTCTCTAACCCAGCATCTTGAACAAGGAGCACGAGAATTATGTCCGCGATGACCCAAAGAAAAAGTACGAGCAGGTGTGCATCGGCAACAAAGCACCTTGAACGAACTACAACATTTTTGTTCTGAAAATCAAGCCTATTGTCATGTAATTCCTGCATCTCTTTAAACGGCTGGAAGAATTTCAATGTGGAGGTTGGTTTTCTCGAGCCTTTAAATACACCGACAATGTATGGGCTACTGTTCAAAATATTGACTACTCTAATCTGAATAGGCCACATCAATATTTTACCGACTTTGTTCAGAGAAGCCACGTCAGTGCTGAAATCTAATTGAAGCAGGGTATCGGGATGCATGTTTATAGGAGTCGATGAAAGACATTTGAACAAAGCATTTCTTACACCCAAATGCAGATATTCGTCTCCGCCAACTTCTGTAATGGGAAGATTACAGTAAGCAGGCGTTTTCATGATTGTCCTCAGTTCGACATGCATGCTTGAGAAACAATCATGACTCTTGATGACTTGCAAAACAGCTTTTATTTTCTGGTTAGTCATGTTTTGTTCAGCGAAAACCGTGCCTAATTTTTCTTGAAATGTCGACGTTTTTGCGCAAACCAACACAATTGCCATCATTTGATTCTAATTCATTCGACACGATGTTACTGGAACCAACTTCAAAAGGACGATTTGTATCGATTGTGCCATGACGAATAGGACAAGAAGCTACGTGTTCATCAAATATAATATAAACTGAAGCTAAAGAACGAAGGTCGGCAAAAGAGTCATGAGAGTCTACTGAATGATTTGAAGCAGTTTCCGATAGATAACCATTCCGCGCTCTTTCGAACAATCTTCTTTAGCGAGCTCTGTGATCAGCACTGCAATTATTCAAGGGTTTCCTAGACCGTAAACTTTGAAGCCTATACATTTCGACACAATGTTCGAGAAGAGCTACTTATCCGACAACGTACGATAAAATTACAAAAAACGAAGCGAGTAAAAAACCAATAAAAAGAACAATTTAAATATATAAATGAATGTAACAAATATAGAAAAAATGTGTTGTTCTCAAGAGACGACAATACCCTTACAATGCCTGAGAGATGATTTGGCCAATTTGTAGTGAGTGTTAATTTCACTGCAGCCGTTGATTTTCCGGTTGATGAGCAAACCTATAAAAGATACGTAACGTATTATTATATGCATGCTAATGATATGATCGTATAAAATTTCTGAAGGTGGTTATTTTTTAAACACTTTTAAAACAAATGCGCAACATTTTAGAGCTCGACTTAAAAAACCGTTCAAATGGTAGGAGAATATATAATTAGACAGGCATTTTCTTGTAGGACTGATAAACAGTCTTTTTTTGAACTTTTTATTTATAATTTTTTCCAAGCGGAGAACTACCCTAGTAGTTATTTAACTTTATTTCCTTAGTCTAATCTTTAGCTGTAGACCTTGATACAGCTTTTAAATTTTTGTGTGTGATTTTGTACAAACATTGTGACAAAAGATCCCTTTTCTACTCTATTTTGAAGAACATAAAAATAATAATTATTTTTGCAATTACTTCAATAGGTGTTTCGATTGTGTCGAATAAGTGTCATCGGTCATTATTTTATTTGGTATACATGCCAGTGAACTATTGCTGAAAATTAAAATAATCAAAAGTTAAATAAAAAAACGATAGAAGATTATTTCGCAATCAATTTTAAAATATCCATGCGAAATTTCAGAGTTCTACTTCAAAAACTGTATAAATAGCATGTCCAAC
>QLSS01000129.1:24951-55206 GCA_024372645.1 Trichomalopsis sarcophagae
GGTCAGCCTCTCAAGGCGACCGCCTCGCAGCCGTCTCCTGCAGCTTCACTCCCAGCTACTTCTCGTCGGTCAGCGGAGCACATCTCGCAGCAGTTCGACCTGGACATCATCTCCGAGTCTTCGAGCAACTCCAGCAGCATTCAGCGCATTCTCGCAAGGTATATCAGTGTTAGCTTTAAGTTCGATTCCAAGAATTCTTTCAAATTGAATTCGGCTCGCTTCCGAGAATTGGGCGGCCATCTTGGAATCTAGCGCGCGCTTTTCTCGTGGCGCTCGCGTTTCACTGGTTGCGGTGTTCAGGCGCGGCGCGCGTGCTTCACGGGTTGCAGCTGTCAGGCGCGTGCTCGCGCGGGTTGCGCTCAGCGCTCACTCTTCGCGGAATTTTAGTTAGAGTAGCGGTTCCCCAACCGTCGCGAATTTCACGCAGCGGCGTTTTAATTTTAAGAATTTGTAACCGGGCGTGCGTTCTTGTTCACGATCTAGTCTGCGTACGTTGATCGTAAATTCAAGGTTAGTTCTAGTTTTAAGTTAGCTTTTCTCACATTTGTGATACGCCTGCGTGCGTGCACTAGGTCAATTTGTACTACGTACTGCGACGTATATAAGTAGCAAACCATAAAATGCCGGAATCACTAGAGGAAAGAGCAGATCGCCTGCAGGCAGAGCTTGATGCGGCCAGGGCTGCTGCGAACCAGGCACCCGGTCGTGTTGAGGCGTACCGTACGCCAAAACTCCCGGTGTTTATTAAGGCGGATCCAGCCATGTGGTTTACACAGGTTGAAGCCTCGTTTCGTCAAGCGCACATAACGGTTGAGGGAACCAAAGCGGATCACATTATCGCAGCGTTAGATCATGAGGCAATGAGTGCCATTAGAGACATTGCTCTCACTGATCCCCAACCTCCTGACGTTTACACGCAGATTAAACAGAGATTAGTTTCTTCTTTTGCGGCCTCGGCAGAGAGCAAGCTTCGCAGGCTTCTCAAAGGCCAAGTTCTTAATGATGGCAAACCATCACTCATTTTAAACAGGCTCAGAAGCTTAGACGACGGCGCCAAATGTGATGACGCAATTATCAGATCGGTCTTTCTCGAACAGCTTCAGCTCAACCACAGAGCAATCGTACTCGCTTCCGACATCAGCGATCTCAACAAATTAGCGACCTTGGCAGACAAAATTGTGGAGAACCCACCGGCTGATTCTCGCTTGTCTGCGGTCAATGTCAATTCAGATATCTCGTCGTTAGCTTTAGAAGTCAAGCGTCTTGCTGACTCCTTCGACAAAGTTTCCACTAGATTAGGAAAGCTAGAAAACTCGTTTAAAGCTTCCAAATGTGAGGATCGATCAGGTTCCAATTCAGGCGATTCCAAACGTCCTTCACGTTCGCGTTCCAGTTCTCGACATTCATCAGGACTGTGTTTCGCACACAGAAAGTATCCAGACAGTCCCACTTCATGCAAGAAGTGGTGTACAGAGTACTCTAAGTGGACTTCAAAAAACTAAATGAACCTTTCCTTGCTGAGACGTCAGGGGATGGTTCCTCCGATTCGAAACGTCTCACCCTTAAGGACCTAAAATCAGGTCGTAGGTTTCTTATAGATTCGGGCGCAGAAATCTCGGTTCTGCCAGCCAGTTACAAAGTCAATTCAAAACCCTCATCTCGCAAGCTTTATGCGGCCAACGACACGACTATTGACACATTTGGGGAAACGTTTCTACTGCTAGATTTAGGCCTAAACCGTCCCATCTCGTGGAATTGTGTTATCGCGTCCGTGCCTCATGCGATCATCGGGGCTGACATTTTATACCATTACGGTTTAACTGTAGATATTCGCAACCGTCGTCTCGTTGACTCGGTCACGTCACTATCATCCGTAGGTTTAATCAAAATGGTTCCAGTTCTCGGAATCCATTCGGTAGCTTCCAGCTCCAAATGTGCTCAGCTGTTAGCCCAGTTTCCTAAAATAACTGGCTCAGGTCCGCACGATCCTCAGTTCAAACCGGACATTGTTCACCACATCTATACCACAGGCCCTCCTGTCTCTGAGCGTCCACGTCGACTTTCCGCGGAAAAGCTCAGAGCAGCGAAAGCTCAATTCAAAGCCTGGCAAGAGGCCGGCATCTGTAGGCCTGGCAGCGGTCCTTACGCTAGCCAGTTACACATGGCCTTAAAAAAAGACGGATCTTATCGTCCTTGTGGCGTGTACTGTGCTTTAAACGCACAGACCGTCCCTGACAAATACCCTACAGCGCACTTATACGATTGTACCAGTGAGCTGCATGGAAAGAAAATTTTTTCTTCGCTAGATCTCTTAAAAGCTTTCAATCAGATTCCTATCGCCCCCGAAGACATTGAAAAGACTGCGATTATCACGCCCTTCGGTTTATTTGAATTCATGTACATGACCTTTGGTCTGCGCAATGCCAGCCAAACCTTCCAAAGGTACATCAACAGAGTGTTAGGAGATCTGAAATTTGTATTCATCTACATTGACGATATTCTGATCGCCTCAGAATCCGTAGAAGAACACTTCGAACACTTGCGTATAGTTTTCGAACGTTTAAACAAATTCAGTTTGCCCATTAATGTCGACAAGTGTACTTTCGCTGTTGAGGAACTTGTATTTTTAGGATATTCAATCAACTCGCAAGGCATTCGTCCTACTCAGGAGAAGGTCAAAGCGGTGTTGAACTTTCCCAAACCCAGCACTGTAGTGGAGCTGCGTCGCTTTCTCGGCATGGTGAACTTTTATCACCGCAACCTCCCTCATGCGGCTGAGGCCCAAGTCCCTCTTAACGCGTACTTTCGTGATTCACGCAAAAACGACAAGCGTCCAATCGAATGGACTGCAGAAACCAGCAAAGCCTTCGAGCAAATCAAGTCTGATTTTGCCAATGCTTCCTTGCTTGTACATCCTCGTTGTGGTGCAGAGCTTCGCCTCGTGACAGATGCTTCTGACGTAGCGATGGGCGCTGTTTTAGAACAGAAATCACTCTCGAACGAGTGGGAACCATTAGCTTTCTTTTCTCAAAAGTTTACCCCAGCTCAGCAGTTGTACAGCACCTACGACAGGGAACTCACTGCAATGTTTGAAGCAGTGAAATATTTTTCTTACATTGTTGAGGGCTGTGACTTCGCAATTCTTACCGATCACAAGCCACTCATCTACGCCTTTGTACAAAACAATGAGAAAGCTCCTCCGCGTCGCTTGCGCCAGTTAGGATACATTTCTCAGTTCACTATCCGCATTGAACACGTTAAAGGTTCAGACAACGTAGTGGCGGATGCTCTTTCCAGGGTAGAAACCATTCGTTTCCCCCTAGAATTCGACCTGGCCGATTTAGCAGCCAAACAGGAAGCGGATCAACAGCTAAAAGAGATTTGTGAGTCACCGAACTACCCTCTTACTCTTAAGCGTCTCCAGCTTGGTCCAGAACACACAGTCATTTACTGTGAATTAACTGGCGAAAGCCTGCGTCCGTATATACCTCAATCTTTGCGCAGATCAGTGTTCGAATTTTTCCACAATACCGCTCACCCTGGTCCCAAGGTATCTGATCGTCTCATCCGACAACGATATGTATGGCCAAACATTCATCGCGACATTGCTGCATGGTGCAAAAATTGTCTTGCCTGTCAGCAATCCAAAATCTCCAGGCATGTTAAAACGTTTCCTGAGCATTTTGTTGCTCCGGACGGCCGCTTTGACCACGTTCATATCGACATCGTTGGGCCGTTACCGGTGCGCGACGGTTACCAATACTTGCTAACCATGATCGATCGTTTCTCTAGGTGGGTTGAAGCTGTTCCCCTTCAGGAAACCTCAGCCCAGACCGTAGCTCGCGCATTCTTTGACACATGGGTGTCGCGTTTCGGCGCACCCAAGGTCATCACTTCGGATCAAGGAGCACAATTTGAGTCGAGACTCTTTACTGCATTATTATCCTTGATCGGTTGTGAGCGCATTCGCACCACCGCGTACCACCCAGCCGCTAACGGCATGATCGAACGGTGGCATCGTACGTTGAAAGCTGCATTGATGTGTCACAAAGATGACGACTGGCTCAGAACCCTTTCCACTGTTCTATTAGGCTTACGTTGCCATGTGAGAGCCGACACCGAGGCTTCTCCGGCCGAATTCTTGTACGGTACCACGCTACGGTTACCGGGCGAATTCTTCATTCCGGAAGACATTACGCCCGATCCGCAAATCTTTGTAGAGGAGTTCCGTGAGCACATGCGCCTAGTTCGTCCCATACCAGTCGCACATCACTACAAAAAACGCATCTTCTATTTTAAAGAGCTTCACAATTGCACCCATGTTCACATGCGGAACATGGCCAAGAAGTCTCTCGAACGACCTTACTCAGGTCCATATAAGATTCTGTCTCGCGAATCCGATCGCGTATTCAAAATCGAGGTCAACGGTGCCCCTCGTACCGTTTCAGTAGAGCTGTTAAAGCCAGCATTCTTTATAGCGGAAAATTTAGTCGATTCAGGAGGAGTATCTAACGACAGTTCGAATGGCAATCAGCCACCTGTCCCTAGTCCGGTACTCAAAACCTATCCTGCCAAAAAAGTAAGATTTGCATCCGATACCAAAGCGCAAGCTTAGCTTTGCGATGTAGTTTGTAAGCAGCGTTTGTATTTTTATACTTTTGTATTACTAATTGTAAGCAGCCATGTATGTATGTTCATGCGATTCTTGGTTCTCAACCCTTCCGGTGCAGAGCTTGCAAGTTGATCAGCAAGAATCTCGGGAGGGGGGTGTGGGGAGCTCCCTTGGCAGCCCTGTGTAAGCCAGGAGTGGGGATGTCGGCCATGTTGGCTAGAGCGAGAGAGAGAGAACGAACGAGCGCATGGCGCGGCCTGCGAGCCGCAGAACGTTCGAGGCAGTTGATCCGACGAGACATACCTAATAAAGAAAGTGTTTTTCCAGAAGAAGCTGGTGGTTATTGTTCAACCCTGGACCCCCATCCTCGAGAGAGTAGGACTCTCAGTATCGTTATCCTGACGCGTAATCCTACATGTTATCTGCGCGCGTGCCATCTACCAGCGCTTAGGTAGACTATTAACATGTAGCTACTAGCGCCACTCGGTCGGTAACTTGCCTACGCCAGGCAAGTTATCTGTTGCTGTTCTCTTATCCCCCGGGCTTGGCCTGCCGTCTCAGTGCTATCGCTGACAATATTCCAAGTATCAATAGCTTCGTTTGAAAATAATTTTTTATACATCATAAAAGCCTCCCCGACAATTAAGCTCTTGGCAAGCATAAATTATCGTTATTTCTTATAGATAGAACCGATCTCTAAGCTGAGCTATCAATATTTATCCTCTTTCTACTTCCACCTCGGCCACCATTAGGTATATTAATAACTGTTAATGTTAGAATAAAGCTCTCATCTATTTAGAACTCCTGATTACTCTGAGCTAATCTGTTTATTAAATTCCATAAATTATTGTAAAAAAAATTTTTTACTAATCGTAAAGATAACCCACCCGGACCTCGTGCAAAATTTAAACTTCTATAGAAGACACCAATTATGTCGTTTTCATCATATAATGAAATTATATAAGAATAAATATCGCGAATAAATAATTCCAACCAAACTATCGGATTTATAGAACCATTTTCCGGTAGAGATCTCATTTATAGCACAATACGTCTACCTTCTATTTGGTCTGTGCTGCTGTCTGTTTTCGCTTCTCTCCTCATCCTCCTCGCTTATTTCCTCCTCCTCCTCCTTCTCATCCTTCTCACTGGGCTGATTATCCTCTTGTTCGTAGTCAGACAAATCATCATTATTGCTGCTTAAATTTTTAATTTTTCTTTGCCCTCTACCAACTTGAATAGAAACATCACTTCCATCGGCCTCGTAATCCTGCGATTCTACAGAAGTATTGGTGTTCGAAGGTGTTGTTAATAAAGAAAAAATGGATGTAGAAGAACAAAATGAATTGTCAAAGTGATTATGTTCTCAAAATATTTATTGAATACAAAATATTTAAATACCCTATTTTACCTTTTCTTATTTTTAAATTATTCTTCTGGTGATCCTGAAAAACTCTGACCCAGTCGATTAAACACTTTAGGTAAATTTTCAATGTCTAACAGTATGAAATTTTCATCTTTACACGCATTGAAAAATGAACGTATTTTTGTGTTTTTCGAAAATACATGATACGCATGATATCTTGTTTCAAAGCCCTGAGGTACTTAGCGAATCCTTCGAGACCATGTCATATAACTTAAATAATATTTTAAAAAACCGCTGCCAATTCTTTGGCACGTAGCTTCCTTCAACATTATGTATCGGTTTAATGTCTGAATTGTTTTTACTTCATATATAATTTTATATCGTTTTTGTACTTTTTCGTGTGATAGATAAAATTTCAAATCAATTATATATACATAATCAGTTATATAGTTCTCTCTCTCTCTCTCTCTCTCTCTCTCTCTCTCTCTCTCTCTCTCAAGCTCCATCTGTTGAGGAATATCTGCGTAACCTCGAGAGTCTAGACCTCCCTGAACACTTCATCTTCAGGGCTATTACAGAGTCGGACGTGTTTGCTGCAGTATCACACTTCAATACCCAGGCCAGGGGAAGCGATATCATCCCACAGGTTGTAATCTCTAAAGCATTGACAACACTTGCTCCTTTACTCTGTCAAATTTTCAACCTGTCTTTGAGCGAGGCATGCTTTCCTTCTGCCTGGAAATCATCGCTCGTAAGAGCATTAAACAAGATCAACACTCCAACAGCTGTAACAGACTACCCTCCGATCTCTCTACTTTGTTTCATATCCAAGGCGCTGGAGTGGCTGGTGCACAATCAAATCTCCGAATACCTTGAAACAAGACTTTATCTTGACAATTTCCAAACTGGTTTTCGCACTGGCCACAGCACGCAGTCCGGCTTAATTAAGCTGACTGATGATGTCAGGCTTGGGATAGACAGGAAGAAGGTCACTCTTCTACTTCTATTTGATTTTAGCAGGGCGTTTGATACGGTGTGTCACGTCAGGCTACTCGGAAAGCTATCCTCTTTCGGCTTCTCCAAACAGGTTATCCGCTGGCTTGCATCTTACCTCTCGGGAAGAGAACAGGCCGTCATTGGCGACAACAATGAGATCTCTACCTTTCTACCACTAAACACCGGTGTCCCACAGGGGTCAGTTTTAGGTCCCTTGCTGTTCTCGTTGTACATCAATGATATTGGTTTTTGCCTAGATTCAGATGTGTCCCATCTAATCTACGCGGATGACCTGCAGATCTACAGCCAATGCCACCTTGAGGAGCTCGACTCCTGTTCTGTCAGGATGAGTGCTAACGCCGAGAGGATAATGTGCTGGGCTGCGCTGAATAGTCTTAAACTGAATGTAATTAAAACTAAGGCTATCGTCCCCCTACTATATAAACGCTCTACCTTCTACTGCTAACACCTATATAAATATAGGGGGAGCCCATGTCAACTTTGAATCATCGGTGCGCAACCTGGAGCTGGTGCTTGACTCCAAACTTATGTGGAAAGAGAACGTTACACAAATTTGTAAACGTGCTCACTTTTTAATGTATCGGCTCTATTTTTTCATTTAGTGCAAGCACTCCTGTTTCCTCTCATCGACTATTGCTCACTTGCTTACTGTGACCTGACCCAGGAACTTGACTTAAAACTACAGAGGCTTGTCAATACGGGGATCCGTTATATCTACGGTATAAGGAGGGATGAGCACATCTCGCCTTACAAGCGTGAGCTTCAATGGATTACCACCGCTGGACGTAGGAAATACTTCATGGCCTGTTTTCTAAGAAAAATTTTCAACACCTCAATACCTACTTATCTATTAGCCTACTTTGATTTCCACGTCGCGCTCAGGCCTGTGAGGGGTGAGGTGACTCCACTGGACAGCCCCACCTTCAAGACGGAGAAGCTGAAGAATTCATTTTTTATCAGCACCTCCTACCTCTGGAATAGCCTCCCATCTCAACTTCGCAACACACTATCCATATCACACTTTAAAATAGCAGCTAAAAACTATTTCTATAATCTTGAAAATATATAAACATCACTCAAACATACACACATTCACTCTCATCTCATTTCACTTGTGCAACACAATGTACAGCAATAAAAACAATTAAATCTAAATCTAAATCTCTCTATCTCGCATAACTATAATTATTTAACGAAGCTCCAACGAGATATCACTCTCCCTTTTTTACCTGGCATCTTATTTACCAACCTGTATATTTGTAACAGGGTTAACTTGTTATTGAAATACGGTTGAGAAGCACAGTTCAACATTTAGTTTCCGAGTTATAATGATTAGGATAGTTCGTGGAACGTATCTTAAATCACTAGACATTGAAAAATCGCCATAATAAACGCAAATGCGTAACTAAAAATCTCGTTTTTAACAAATTGGTAAAACGAAAACAGAAAAAAATGAGCCTAGGTATAGATTACAATCCATTAAATAGAAGCTGATTCGTAAGCGATGCAGTTTTCAATTATGCAAAATGTACAGGGTGAGAAACAAGATTTTGAAGCTTAATATCTTCGAAACTAACTGGTATCATAAACAACCCAAACATAGAGATTAAGGTACTATATAATGCTAACTAAGTCCAAAATTTGAACTTGATTAATGCCTTTTTACTCCAGATACCGCGTCACGTAAAAAAACGATTTTTTCAATTGATGTATTTCTCAGGATCTGCCTCATGAAATGACTTGAAATTTAAGAGAAATACAGTCCTAATTACGTTCAATAATCATGATTTTTTTAGAAAGATTCAAAATTTAATTTTCGAGTTAAAACAATTTCAAGAATTTGCGTTTTATGGTGTGTAATAAAAAAACGACGAACGATAATATAAATTTCCCGCAGTCAAAATATGGGTAATTTTATTCTCTTTCAGGTACATATTAAGCAATTTACTTTCGTCAACTTTTTCAATAACTTTATTAGAAAAAACTGAAATCTTAGAACTAAAAAATCGATATAAAAAAACGAGTCTAAAAAATGTAAAAACGGACTGTTATCCCGCTGAGTATTCGTAAAAACAAAGAAAATGAGACTTGGTGGATTGAAATCTACTGAGTAGAAGCTGAGCTAGAGGCGATACGAATGAACACACACACACATACATCCATACGGACATTTTCTCAAAACACTATTTTTCGACTTAAAATACCTCAAAACATATTTCCCACATGTTTTTACACAAACTCTAAAAATTACTATTACAAGGCTTCCTTAGAAAGGAAGCAATTATTTATGTATATTGAAATACAGCATTATACTCACGTTCATTAATTTGACAATCTATCAGATTTCCCTGGTTAAAAAAATGCTCGGTGACCAATCCTCCCCCAGCGCTTCTTTTTGTGTACCGCATTTCTTCAGGTTCTACTGATCAGGCCAAAGAGTCAAGGATTTCTTTTGACACATGGATGCTGAGCATACTCATTAATATTCTCGCTTTCATCATCTGCACGTTCTACCAAGCGCTGTAGAATATTATTAGCAGCAGCGGTTGGCTCTTTACATGTGGCAAGAAGGTGCTCAACATTAGCCATGCGCTGAGAATCCTCATTGACAGGTGCATTTTTAGCCTCTACCGCTCTAGCATCATGGTCATTCGGCGCTCTCTTTACTGCTTAACCTTTCTCCTCCATCGCCTCATTCACCTGAAGATGCACCGGTGCAGGCGCCACAGCCACCGCTGCTGCTGCTGGTTGCCCCCCCTTCTTCGCTGCTTCTCTCCTTATGGCTTCACTCTCCTCCGCCCGCAACTTCTCTCCGTGTGCATCGTCACTTGATGTATAGTCCGTAATATAATTATCATCATCTTCATCATAGGTCGGCTAATAAATTTTCTAACGCTATTAGAAAATTTATTAGCCAAAATGTAAAACAATTTTATGTTATAAATACCGCGCTTACTTTTTATAATAAACTTTAAATGTATTCAAACGTAGTGATACAAACAACACATAAATATTAAAATATTTTTGATGTCGAATGAATTAAAACAAAATATTAACCTATACTTGATTAGACTTTTTTATTATTAAAACGCAAGAAGTATAGCGAAAAAAACAGTTGCTTGAAAAAGTATTCTTACTGTCATAGAATATTACTGTGATAGTAGAGAGATACACGTCGGTTGCTATGTAATAATATATTATGACAGATGTAAGAAGCTAATATCCCTAGCGCTGAAGCAGACGACTTGAAAACACTAGGTGTTATGAGTAGCAGTCGACGTGTTCTACGCAAGAGCAAACGACACTGCGTTACGAATGTTTGTATGACTAGTTATACATGCTTGCGAGCTCTTGATTTGATGCAACTACTCTCATGAATACTGAGCTCTTGAGGTCAGCGTAGGGTTTATCTTTCTATATTATAAAAATACTTTCGCCGCCGCCGTTTCAGATAAGTTTCACCCTCGTTTGATCCCCCTCAATTGTTCTCCCTCAATTCCTCCCCCCTCAATTGATCCCCCTCAATTGTTCCCCCTCAATTCCTACCCCTCATTTACTCCCCAAAAAATATTGTTCTAAGGAACACGAAACAATTTTTTTCGGGACGTCAGACTGCAAGTAAAGTTATGCCCGATGAATTTTCCTTCACCTGCGTCTTTCGTTATTCTATCATTTTGCGTTGTTGTTAAGCATATTTATTCGTGAAAATTAATGTGAATATTTACTTGACGGACCCGTCGTTTCACAGTTTATCAGTGAAGCTATTTTTACGATTGAAATAATTATTGATAAAATAAAAAAAAAATCAGGAATAAATAATGAACATTCTTCTTTCAAAAGGAATTATTAGTGTTTCCAACACGTAAAAGATTCGGATAGATTCTGCTGAGGGTATTCAGATATAATTATTTATACAAAATGTCTAATTTTGAAACAATCAAAGACAATCTCTGTAAATAAAAAGATAAAAGAATGAATAATCTTAGAATAATAGAAAAATAAATGCTTGCCAAAGCCCAGTCTGCTAAATGATGGGAGTTTTTAAAGGTATGTTTTATAGAGATTCTAATTAGTATCATTATATTCGATAATTTTTAGTTCTCATGATTGAATATTCAACTAAAATGAGATTCGGAAATGATAACGTATAATCAGGGACTGGCAGCGGCTACGAAACTTTATAATAATTTAGAAAAACTTTCAGTTATACATAAAACATTTGAGTTTAACTAAGCCTGAGCCGGTACGTACATGCAATGTCAAATGACTCAATCAAAGATATTGCAAACGTTTATATAACGGAAACACAAACGCGATGGTTGGCATTATAATTTTATATTATAAAAAAATGACACCGCCACTGGTTTAAAAATTTTCTCCCTCAATGCCACCACCTCAACCCCCCCCCCCCCCCCTGAGTGTCTCTTACTCAATTCCTTTCCCTAAGTGTCTCCCTTCAATTCTTCCCTCTTAATTACTCCCCCACTTTATGTGAGAATGTATGTGAGAACAGATGTATCAATACAGAGTCAATTCAAGTGTATGTTGAACGGTGCACTGTCCCTCCATATCTGGATAAGGATCACTGACGACAGGGCGATCCCACAAGAAGATAATCATCGAATAGTATGGCAAGAACGAAATGAGTTGGATCCGGAAGTTTCGTAAGGCAAACATAATGCTATTGTTCTATCAGTCATAGACGATAGTCAAAGAGTCTGGGATTCGGGATTCAAATGGGCAAGCTTTTTCATGCAAGGAAACAGCCTGAACATCATTAAAAGAACACAAGAGTCGAATTGGTAAACTTGAAATCCAAGTGTGATATTTTATTGTAAAACTATTGGCAAGATTGTAAAACTAAAGTGTAAGAGTTCAAGTAACTCACACGCAGCAAATCGGAGTAGAAAGTGATTCTTAGATGTAGCAAAAAGGCAGCCGACACTCGCAATAAAGACTCAAAATTTAAATGCAAATAAACAATATTATTCAAGTACCAAGTCAGTCGCAATATGTCAAACCTTGATATGGTTAATCTTAATCCAAGCAGATAGCAAGAGTCGAGGATACTCGTTACACACACACACACACACACACACACGCGCACACTCATACTCACACACACACACACACACACACACACACACACACACACACGCACGCACGCACGCACATATATATATCTACGATTCGGTAGGGATAATAAAGTATAGATGAGAAAGCTTTCTATGACGGACAAAGCCCCATCTTCACACAAAAAAATGCACGAAAGAATGAATGATCTCAGATCATATCAACAGAAACTAAATACCTCGCAGTAGCAACTTAGAGAAAGCGAAGTTTCGATTGCGAAATAGTACTCTTAACTATAGGGGAATGGAAAATTAAAAAAGTCAATGTATGTTAAGCTAATTCCCCAAATTTAGATATCTAATAACTTAAGTGTAACAAGTCAGTGATAACCAAGTTCATATATCGAACCTATCCTCGCATCAGAGAAGTCCACAAATCCTAAATGCACAAAATCAATTGTGTATGTGCAGAAGATCTTAAATAAGCAATGTTTATATATTGAACAGTGCCCTGTTTTTCTATCGCTGGATAATAATTGAATAGTCGAGTGATTTTAGAATTTCGCTATACTATTTTTGTATTCGAGCCGCGGATCGTGTGTGGGGCATTGCATAGTCCCCTAGTAAAAATTTTTCAACGAGTTGAATAATTTTTACTACACCTCCAGAAAAAATGATTCAAGGAATTTTCTATGAGTAGATTAAATGGAGTTATTAAGAAGAATAATATATATTGTTACATTCGGAGCATTCTTTACCTTCTGATGCCGTTTATTTTTCACACTTACTCCTCTTCTGCCTCACCTCCTCCTTTTATTTAGGACTTCCACGCATCCTCAAAATCCAGCCGTACCTGCCGCTGCCAGATGCTGTTCCCGTATCCGTAGGTGGCGTACGGGTTTACCTTTTGTGCTGGATTACGGAGTAGGGCATCGAGGACCTCACTCCTTGCCAATGTTATGTTGGTGGTGGTGTTGGTGATGGCTGGCGTATCGAATAAAACGTGCAGCTTTTCCTCGATCTTCGGCGGATCGTCGGCGATATTGCTCCAGGGTGATGGTGCGTGGTTTTGTTGGTGGTTAAGGAGGAGGCGTAAGGCTCTGCTGGTGTAGGGGTCTGTGGTAGGTCACATTGGACCGCCCGACCGTACGGCATTCGGACGCCACGCGACTTCCACGTATACGCTAGTCGCGCGCGTTCTTCGACTGTACGTGGCGTTATTACGCGAGCTCCGGGCTGGATTGCCTCCTGTCCAAGTTGGACAGTCTGGACCCAAACGTCCTGCCCGGAGATTAATTTGCGTGGATAAACGACTGATATGTTTGTTGAGCGCTTAAAAGTGCGTCCTATCTTTACAAAATTTTTGGTATTTCTAAAAGCACTTAATAGTTGCGACTTCCAGAAATATACTGACGATAGTCAGCTATAATTTGCTCTTATATAGGTCCAAATTTGTAGAAAAAACGTGTGTGAAAAACTTATACCCCTTAAACTCGTAGGGGGGGTTTATTTTGAAGGTATTGACACGGTATTGTAGTGTTTTGATGAGAAAAGGGGAAGACAGTAGCTTTGTCTATATTTCTATATTAGGCTTTGCGAACCATGCTTAAGCCGTATTTGCATTGCTCCAAATGAGGTTACTAAATTCTTAAATTTTTCATATACAGTTTTTTACATTCGAAATTTTATTTCCGCTACAAGGATTTAGCCTATTTGCAATTCTTTATGTAATTTTATAATAAAATGTTTACTTGTAGGGTCAGTTTGTACGATGAATCATTTTTTCTTTACATATAACATTATGTGTATATATGTACTCTTACAATAATTATTTATGCTGGGGTCTCTGAACTTTTTCGTTTATATTTTTTTAAATGACTTATGTGAGAACGACCTTTCTCTTTTTGATTTTCTTGGTCACTTAAAAAATATGAAGTTTTTCCGATTTTTCTTTGAATGATATATGGACCTTCATAAATGGAAAAGAATTTCGAGATTTTTTTATTTTCTAAATCTGATATATTGTTGAATTTTACGAGGACTTCGTCTCCATCGTGAAATTCAACAAAAAATGGCTTTTTTAATAAATTATGTTTTTCAGCTCGCTTTTTAGCTTTTGAAATAATTCGTTCGCGTGCTAAGAAAATTGTTTGTTCATGTGACGGTTCACTTTCTGAATCAATTATATGGATCCAATTTTTCCACGCCCGTTTTGGCTTTATACCTAAATGTAGTTCGAGTGGAGTAAAGTTTGTAGTATCGTGATAAGTTTCATTTATAATAGTCTGAATAATGTTAATATACCCGACCCAACCGGTATGGTTTTCGCTGGTGAATGTTCTAAAACATCTCCCAAGTTCTTTGTTTACGTGTTCGACTATATTACTCTGTGGCTGTCGAATTGATGAAAATACTAAATCAATGTTTTCTTTCTGTAACTTGTCTATCCACGGCTTTGCTGTAAATTGTGAGCCGTTGGTCACACGAAATGCGCTTCGGTCTTCCATATAATAAAATATATTCCTTAAATATTTTTCTTATCGCTGTCGCACAAGTTTGCCTCCGGATTGGATATAGTACAACAAATTTCGAAAACGCATCTATTGTTACAAGAATGTGTTTCATGCCACCGCGTCCGGTTGGTAGCGGACCAAAGAAGTCGATTGATAGTAGATCATGTTGCGCTTCCGGAATTATAGGTTCCATTGGCGCAACACATGGTCTAGGGGAAACTTTGTTCCTTTGACATGAGTCGCAAAATGAAATAAGTTTTTGCGATTTATGTTTTAAATTTTGTATGTAAAAATCTTGTAACACACGAATTATTTTTTTCGCGCCTACATGACCATAAGTTTCGTGTGTTTCAAGAATGAGAGGTTCTATCATTTCTTTAGGAACCATTATTTTTATTGATTTGACTGATTCTTTTTATAAATTATATCATTTTCAATTATATAAATAGGGTTTATATTTTGATTCTTGTTATCAAAATATCTAGTAATTAATTTATTTAAATATTCGTCATTGTGTTGTAACTTTGACAAGTGTTTAAATTTGTTCATTAAATCTTTAGAAAATTTTTGTGCCTTAAAAAGTGCAATGATGATTTCTCCCGGTTTTCTTTGCTCTTCCGGATTGAAATCCGGGTGTCGACTTAGCATATCTGCGACAACGTTATCTTTGCCCGGTACATATATATATATAAATATATATAAACACGCGTTCATCTCCGTTTTTATCGATCTGTGAAAGTGCACCCGCGATTGCGAAATCGGACGCGTCGCAGCGGAGGATGTATGGTTTTGATGGATCGGGGTATGCAAGACAAACGTCTTTTTCGAAAAGCTTTTTTACTTTATTGAATGCTTGTTGTTGTCTGTCCCCCCACCCCCAGGATTTTTGTTTTTCCTTTCTTAGAAGTTCTAATAATGGCAATAATTCTTGAGCATGATTTTTTGTAAATTTCGCGTAAAAGTTAATAGTACCCAGAAAGGCTTATAATTGTTTCAAGTTTTTTGGAATTGGATAATTTTTGATTGCTTCGATTTGATTCTTTTGTGGTTTTATGCCCGCCGTTGAGATGATAAATCATAAGAATTTAGTTTCTTTCTTGAAGAATTCTGATTTTTTAAAGCTTAAGGTGAAGTTCCATTTTATTAAGCTTTGAAACAGCGCCTCTAGGTGCCTCAAGTGATCTTTTTCACTTTTTGAGATGCATAAGAAGTCGTCTACAAAGTTCAATATAGAATCCCCAAGATTTTTAGTAACGTGAAAGAGACCACGTAATAAAGCTGCACTGCTTATCTTAGTACCAAAAGGAACAACTTCGAATTCATATAGTTTCCCTTCGAACACGAATGCCGTGTATTTTTTGCTATCCTCGCTAAGAGGTATTTGCCAGAAACTGGATGTTAAATCTAAACTAGACATAACTTCGACCCCGAAGCACTGTTGCAAGAGTTCTTCGATGTTTTGAGGCGACTCTAGGTCATCCTCAAACATGTCGTGTACTTTACGTACATCAAGACAGAAACGAATTGATCCATCTTTTTTAAATACTGGTACGATCGGACTTATATAATTACTACTTGACCGACGTATGACCTTCCAATCTAACATGATTCCTATCTGTTCTCTGAGCTTACCCTTCATGTTTGTAGCTACAGGATACGGAGGGATAAAGAAAGGTTCAGGTTTTTTTACTCGAATGTTGTATTCAAAGGACGCTAATCTACCGGGCTTTCCATAAAACACTTTACGATATTTTTGTAATAAATTTTTGAGTTCATTGATCGTCTTTGGGCTTTTCGTTACACAGAATTTTAATTTTTCGTCGATTTCCTTATCGGAGAGATCGTAAGGATCGACTAATGAACTACGATCATTTTGTCGATACGTTAATTCATTTAGTCCGTTTGGTGAGTGAGAATAAACACAAACGGTTAAATCCTCCTCGATAATTTCAATGTAACGATGGTCCATTTCTGATTCTAATAAGTTCTCACTTTTATATGATAATTTTTCAATTTTATTATTCATACGTATCCTGAATTCATCGTATTTCGTGTCTATAAGAAAACCGAGTTCCTTAATTGAGTCAATTCCATGAATACAATCCCGGATTAATTTTGGGATGATCAAGAAGATTAAGTCTTTCGTGATAGTGCCGATTTGTGTAGGACACATCAATTGTTTATTAAGTCGAGTCGATTTTAGCCCTGTTGCTCCTCTAATTATAGTACCAATGATAGGCAAAGTTGCGACGTTTTTAAATTTGTCTAAATTAATGTTGTAAAAATTTTCTGAAATACAAGTTACTTGACTACCAGTATCAACTAGACCTCTTATAGGGATAGCATTAATTTGGATGTTCACTTCTGGACAGGCACAGGTTTTGTTATTTCTAATATTCTCATCGGATTCGTATAGTAGATCCTCTCGTGGATTATTAAATATCGTACATATAGGAATTTGTTTATTAATTGTTTCTTGTTTTATTGGTTTTTTGGCCAAGCCCAAGTGTTTTTTAAGCAGTCATTTAAAGAATCTTCTAATGGGAGGTTAGTCGTAGTGGGTTTTGAAGTTATTATTTTGGGTTTTGTACTCATTTCTTTAGCAGCGACTTTTGTTGTTTGACTCGCGTTTGCTTCGACTACATTCAATGTTTGTGTTTGAGGGAACTTCCTTTGAAATTTTTTATTTTGAAAATTTGATTGTTGGTTTGCGGATTTATGTGATTGGTAATTACTAGGGAATTCCGTGTTTGAATCCTCAGGACTTGGTTTTTTCTTAAATAGAGACTGTCTTTGATTGTTACCGTTATCTTTAAAGGCCAATAATTCGAAAAATTTATCTTGAGAATTGATATTCTGTGACTTTACGGTAAATCGAATGTCCCAATCAAAATGGTTAGATATTTTTCGTACAAGCTCGGCTTCCGAGAAATTTCGTTCTAAGTCTTGTGCGAATCCCCACACATACGTAGCATATTCGAGATGGGAGTATTTTGAATCAGAATTATATCTGTTGTATTCTACTTTTCTTGACCACTCACCCTGAATATCTTCGTTCCAAAATCGGGCTTTAAATTTTCTTTCGAAATCAGATATATTATTGCTTGAGTATTGTGCAATGTCGAACCACGAAGAAGCCGTGTTTTCTAATGTTTGGCTGATTATTATATTCATTTCGGAGCCGTCCACGTTTAAAACATCTAGGTATCTCTTGAGATCGCGTAAATATCGCATTGGTTTTTCTATAGTATCGGCTCTAAATGTTGGTGGTTTTAGTTTGGGTGATTTAGACGAAAGACTTAAAGTTGTGTTATTTCCGTCCAAAGTTATTTCGTGATTCGATGATCGATTTTTATTAAGTTTATCTGTTAAAGTTTGAAATTCTTCCTTGAAAGTTTTATTAGAATTTTCGATGTGAGTTTTTAAATTTTTTAACGTTTCATCGAATTTAATAAGTGTGTTGTTATATGTTATATGTTCAACTTCGAGTGATTTTACTCGTTTTTCGTTTGACTTGGTTATTTTTAATAAATTCTGACTTGTGTTTGTCAAGGCAGTTAATTTTGAGGTTATATCTTGTTTTAAATTCATTAATATGACTTCCGCGTCCTCTTTGTGCTTTCTTATTTTTATGTCTATTAACGTTTCTACATTATCTGAAAGGTTAATTTCTGGTTGAGACTCGAGGCGAAGTTCGGAAAATTTCAAAGCTACTTTACTATCGATAGTCACTTTCAGTGTTTTCTTCAAATTTGTCTAAATCATCATAATCTAATTTATTTATCGTATTAGCGTCTATCTCGTCAACTCTGGTTTTAAGCGTATCACAGTTTATGTTTAAAGCCAAGTACTCGGAATCGATTTTTTCGACCCGTTCGTTGTTCATGGCGCTTTTTCGAAGCGTGCTATAGAATATGTTCTTACTCGCGTCTGCCATTTTTGTGTTAGTTTATCCAGCTAAGTCTAGTAAGTTTGTTTTTATTATCGTAGTATACTGCCCCCCCCCCTCTTTTTTTTTTTTTTTTTTTAAAGAAGCTGGTATCCTGGCAGGATCGCCAATGAAACGGTCACGGCTCTTTTATGGTTCTGTACAAAATATTTGACTTGTATATTTACTAAAGAGCTATGAGCATTTGCTGACCCGGGTCGTAGTTCCGACAGCAGGTCAAGAGAGAGAGAACAAATTGATTTAAAACTAATGATTTAATTTTAGGTCAGGTCCGGGATACCAGGTAGGGGGATTATATACTAAAATAACCACATATTATTAATTTTTCTTTTAGTTAATAAACAAAATATATTTGATTGAGTCAATTACAAAAGAGATTATTACGTAAATTGCGATGCTACTTTTGTATTAGTAAACCTATGTATTAGGTTTTTATTTATCTGATTGATTAGTGTTTAATACGCTTTATTATGCGATATTATTATTATTCAATTGGGATATGCCTTTTTACGGTTAGTTTGTAACTTATTTGCAATTCCAAGCGATACGCGTAAATTGCGTTATCTCTGTATTTTACGTTTAGATACACCTAAATTGCGTTATCTATTTTTACGTTGGGTATGCTGAATTTTGCATATTTTGTTAATTTTTATTAGATACGCCTAAATTGCGTTATCTATTTTATATTTTGTTTTTACAGAGTATGTATAAATATTTCTACTCAATGCTTAAATGCTATTGAGTAGAGACTAGTCTGCGTAAATTGCAGTAGAGCTAGTGCTTGTACTAGGCCGCGCAGGGCCTTTTATATGCTACGGAGAGAGCGTGGATTAAGCCACCGGAATTTTGCACACTTTTGCGGATTTCTCACTTATATTAAAATTGACGAGCAAATTTGCGCACGCTTCGCCGCTGCCGCGTCACCGCTCGCTCTTTTGCTTTGCGCGTATGTGTATTGTTGGTGAGGGCTGCGTCGCTGCCGCGCTTATTCCTCTTGCGTAATATTTGTTTTGCTTCTCTCCCACCGCTGCTGGCTACTCTGTGGTGGTCATATGTTTATCGGGAGGCCGGGGTGGCCTTTTAGTTTAATTTTATTTTATTTAAGTTTAAACTTAATTTTTTCGTTTTAATGTAATTGTAAAAAGGTTATCGTACTGATAAAATAATATAAATTTATTTGAAATTGTATTTTTTCGTTACCCATAAAACTATAAATAACTGTAGTTACACACTGTACGTCCCCTACATACTAAAAGAATAATAATATTTCTTATTGTTTTTACGCATTATAATTATTTTATAAGCAAATAAAAAAAAATAAAAAAATTTGCCGAACCTCGGACACGAACTCGAGTGCATATAAACACCAAGCAACAACGTAGACCGCGCCGCCACGATCGTCGTTGTTGTATGAAAACTGAAAGTAGCATATGTTTATTGAGAGGCTGGGGTGGCTTGTTAGTTTAATTTAGCTTTGTTTAAACTTAAGCTTAACGTGTTTGTGTCGGTTTAACCATAATCCGTCTAAAAAATTAAAGTTTTTAATTATGAGGGTTGATTTCATAAAGACGATCATGGCCACTGACCTTACGGGCTTAGAATTAATTGTTTATGGATCATATTCATCGCGTAAGCCCAAATCCTTGACAGTTACGGCCGCTCCCACGTGAAAAGTCACACATGGTTCTCATGTGGTAATCATGTGGTTTCTACGTGGTTGTAATGTGGTTACCACATGGGATCCACATGGGAACCATGTAGGAACCAGGTGTGATTTTGCTGTGGGTTCCCATAAGGAAGCACGCGATTCCCACATGGTTCCCACATAGTTCCCTCGTGATTTTTACATGGTCACCACAAGCTATGTGTGAAATAATTTGACAGAATGCTATTTATGCCAGTGTTAACCACATGGGAACTAAATGAAAACCACATAAATACCACATGATGACCATTTGGGGACCACATGATTCCCATATGGTCTACTGAAAATAATCATTTTTACTTTTGTTGTTAAATAAAGTTGTTAATAATAAGAATTTTTAAGCTTAGCCGCCCAGTTTGGGTGTTATCACCCCGATGATAACATCGCGTTGTGTGACCATGTGTGACTTTTCACGTGGGCTTACATTATTTCTCCTATATGCTCTGCCGCGCCGCGGCCCGCGATGTGATTGTGTACTCTCTACTCCCCCCTTCGCCGCTGCTGCTGGTGGGGAAGCTAGTTGCGTACGGCCGCCCCTACTTCTCCTCCGCTGCTTCTAGATGCGTATAGTTCGGAGCGAAAACCGCAGGGCGGCGCTAGCTGACGACTGTATATCGCACGGCACGCTTTCGCCCATGCTCATCATCAATCTCTCCTCTAATCTGTGGTACTATCAAACGCTCTTTGAGATGCTTTAAGAAACTAATACTATAATACGTGTAAAACATGCACTAAGGCACGTAGTTCAGCATGCACTTTTTGACCGCGATTTAGAACGTAGAATAATACATGCTTTTGTACATGATAAAGTACATGAAAATAAATATCTGCTGAGCTTCTTAATTATGAATAACCGAATCTTAATGCATAAATAAATTGTTGCGTACTTCGAGTAGTATTTAAAATTTTATTTAGTAATTAAAAAAATATTAAAAATTATTATATTATTAATTGTAATCTAATTTTTATACTCATCTATTGTCTACAAATAATAGAATACGAAGAAAAATTACTTATCATTTTTTTTTTTATAATTTATCAAAGCGGTTACTTATCCACTTACGAACCCCGGCTTACGTTGCTTAACTTGAAACGGTCACGACTTTTCTCGGTCCTGGAGTGCAAGATTTATTGACTTTATTTTCGAAAAGCAGTAAACATTTTCTTAATCTGTGTCGTAATTTTGACGACAGATTTAGAATGAGATTAATTTATAATTTTTTATAATGATTCTTAATTATAGTATTTGAGGTCCAGGATACCAGGTAGTGAGGGTTTATTGCAGTAAAGAGATTTTCGTTTTTTATAACAAAAGTAGATATATTAAAATAAATATATAGTAGAATATTGCGTATATCTTGCATATATTCTAAATATCACATAAATCAAATAAGTAAATCCGCTTTGATTCTTACAAAAATAAATAGATATACAGATACGCTTAAGCTTGTGTTATCTGATAGCTCGTGTATGAAAATTTTTATTCGGTAATGAAATTGTTCTTAGTTGTGACAAGAATCAAAAATTTTATAGGTGACAGATACGCGTTATGATGCGATATCGTTGCGGAGCGAGCGAGGATCGTGCCGCATAAATTACTTTCACATTCATACATTCACACAGACATTCACACCTATATAAAAAAACCATTCATACTAATACATTATAATACGCGCGCTACGCCGCCGCTCCGCTACTCCTACTCTTGCGCCGCTGCGCTCGTAGCTCGGTATATATAGATATACAGCGCGTGTTGCGCGCTCTCCCTCTTCTGCTGCAGTCTTCAGCTACTGCCGCTCGCTGGCTCGTGGCGCTGCTGGTGTTGCGTTGTCAGCTGTGAGCTCGGATAAAATCTATAATTTTGTTTAAAGATTTTTAGTTTCTAATTATAATTTATAATTTTTATTCGGAGCCTGTACGAAGTATTACAAACTTTCGTGATCAATCGTCTATACTTCTGTCATCGATGACAAGATTCAGGTAGTGGGCTCCGTAGTTTTTGGTATTTTAGTATAAATAATCAAGGGCAGTGCCTTTATGTATAGGGTGGCTGATGACTATGTCCCGGTGGTGCGCATCGAAATTTTTGGTGTCCAGGTGTAAGAATAGAATTAGTTACACTTAAACTCCGAATACTACGGAGCGCGCCACCTAGACCTCGTCTACCTTATACACCTAGACGCCATCCTCGAATAGTATCCTAATCAGCACAGTTTGTTCTGAGGATGTTCCAGGAACGTCGCTTTTGCAACTTTGGAACCTTACTGAGAAACGTTGTAGGAACGTTGTAGCGACGTGACTGGTACGTAAAAATGTCCGCTTTAGTTGCATAGGTACGTTGACAGAACACTGTATGATAGTGGGGAGCACAATTCTAGAACGTTGCGGGATTGGTGCGGACACTGGTTTCTTTTGCAACGTACTGGAAATGTTTCAGAAACGTGACCATTTAATGAATTAGACTTTTTCTTGATTGCTGAAGCAACATTTCTGTAACGTATTTAAAATGCACTGTTGTTTTCAGTTATACTTTATTTGGTCGCTAAAGCAACGTTCCTGGAAAGATGTTACAACGCTATAAGGTTTATTTACGAAATAATATGTAATATGCAATATATTATATAATGTAATATGCAATATATTGAATATATATTTTTGTTATTACACGAGCACTTGAATCTGTGCAAATATCTTAGAGATTCAAAATTTACGCTATTAAATATTATGTTGTCAATGGGTTCATTGAAATTGAACCGTAGACATCAAAGTGACAAGATCATGTATAACATTTTCAATAAGAATACACCGTGAAATGTTTACTATTTGTGCAGCGAGTAAAAAGTTATTATTTCAACTATTCTTTGAATCAGTTAGAAAAGTAAAGCATTTTTCTTACATGTAAAGAGACATTTGTGTCGGATTAAGAAGATTAGATTAGATTAGATTAGGTTAACTCAGTTTTATTTGCGTACATTATGTTGTACAATATAAAAGTTACAGCCGTATGAATAGAGTATAAATTCAATAAGAAGATTAGGTTATCTCTATTAGAGATTGTATAGGGTGAGAGTACGTAAAGGTGAAGATGGATTGGGCGAGAATGAGTAAGTATGTGTGCGTGTGCGTGAATGTCTACAAGATGTTTTCAAGTTCGAGAAAGTGTTGTTTAGCTAGTTTTTTAAAGCTGGCGATGTAGTGTTTCGGATGTGTGATAGTAGATTGTACCACAAGTATGAGGCGCTGATATGAGAGTTCCTCAGCGTCTCCGTCGCGAAGGCAGGTATATCCAGGGGTGTCGCCTCTCCCCTCACAGGCCGGAGTGTCACGCGGAAGTCGAAGTAAGCCAGTTCGTATGACAGTGCGGCTGAGTTAAACATTTTACGTTAAAAACAAGCTGTGAAATATCAGCCTGAACGGGAAGATATGCTTATATTTCTTCACACCATAGATGTAACGAATTCCCTTATTTACGAGCCTTTGTAGTTTTAAGTCAAGCTCCTGAGTCAAGTCACAGTAAACAAGAAAGCAGTAATCAATAATTGGAAATAGGAGCGCTTGCACTAGGTGCTAGTACTTTTTCTGAAAAAGTAAAGCCTGTACATTAGTGAGTGAGAACGTTTACACAATTGTGTGATGTGCTCCTTCCACGTGAGTTTAGAGTCAAGCACCAATCCCAGATTACGCACAGAAGATTCAAAATTTATCTGGGCACCCCCAATATTAATAAAAGTGTTAGCTAGTAAAGGTAGTGGATTTATGTAGTAGAAGGAGCCCAGAACAATTGCCTTAGTCTTACTGACGTTACGTTTCAGCCAGTTCTGTGCTGCCCAACCCATTATCCTCTTGGCGTTAGCACTCATCTCGTTACATAAAGAATCGAGCTCCTCAAGGTGGCATTAGCTGTTGATTTGCAAGTCATCTGCATAGGTAAGATGGGAAACATTAAAATCTAGGCAGCAACCGATGTCGTTGATGTACGATGCGAACAGCAAGGGACCCTAGTCGGAACCCTGCGGAACGAGCAGAGGAACGTTTGCTATTGTCACCAACGACGGCCTGCTCTCTTTCAGTGAGATAGAAGGCAAGCCAGCGGAGGACTGGCTTGGAGAAGCCGAAAGCGATTAGCTTTCTCAGGAGCCTGACGTGATAGACAGTGTCAAATGCCTTACTAAAATCGAAAATAAGGAGAAGTGTTACTTTCTTTTTGTTTATCCCGACCCTGGCATCATCAGTTAGCTTAATTAGGCCAGACGGAATGCTGCGGCCAGTGCGGAAGCCTGTTTGAAGGTTGTCGAGCAAGAGCCTTGATTCAAGGTACTCCGAGACTTGCCTGAACACCAGCCACTTCAGGGCCTTGGACGATAGTCAGACAGGGCTGTTGGTTAACTGACTTTGTTGAGTGCGCGCACAAGCGACAATTTCCAGGCAGAGGGGAAGTAGGACTCGCTCAGGGACAGGTTAAAAATTCGACTTAGTAAAGGAGCCAGAACTAGCAGTGCTTTTAAAATAACGACCTGTGGGGGCCGTCACTACCCATGACCTGGGATCGAACTGCGATACCGCAGCCGACACATCCGATGCTGTTATAGAGCTGAACTTGAAATGTTCAGGAAGGTCCAAATTTTTAGGGTATGAAGATAATCCTCACCAGCAGGAGCAAGTGGATCGTTGGAGATCGAACTAAAATACTTGTTGAGTTCGTCTGTGGTAAAGCGAAATGATAACGGGCACTTTGAGGTGGAAATTCTAAGTTTCTCCAGTTTTCTCCAGATCTCGGCAAAGTCAGTCAAGGTTGACAGGGGTGAATAATAGTAATTCAGCTTGGCTTCCTCGACCTGTTTGTGAGCATCGTCTCTAACTAGTCTATATATACGGGAATCTGAATCGAGCCTAGAGTGTTTCAAACGCCTGTAAAGTCTATCTCTCTCAGATACGAGGTCACGAAGAGCCGCGGTAAACCACGGGTGACGCCTCCGTCAAGGTATCACAGTTCGTAATGGTTTAAAATGTTTAATGACATTCATAATGGTTAGCGTTAAGCGTAGTTATGCATTCGTCGAGTGATGAGAAAGTGAGGGATGACCAGTCACATGCGCTTAGGAAGTCCCTTAGCTTCTCGGCGCTGATTTCTTTATAGTTTCTGTAGAGTATGTGTTATGTACGAGGCGTGGAATTTGTACGTCGAGAGTAGCCGTAATAAGGTCGTGTCCGTTATAATGAAAGGTGCGTCTGTTTTCCAGTATGATCTCAGGGATCCTCCTCGTCGATTAAATACAAGTCAAGCCAGATGTCAGAACTGTTTGTGGTGAGTGGCACCATAGGGAATCGACGAAAGAAAGTTTTCATCAATGTAGGCCCTCATGAAGTCGGTGTATTTAGAGGGGACGTTTGCGAGTACCCATCTAGATAAAAAGTACTCTAAATTTCCTGCGTTCGAGGAATTTTTGATTTGCAACGAATGCCATGGCAAAGTTCAACTTAGCGAATCCTAAGCTCAGGGATTAGGATTCAAGATTAAAGTAGTGTGTATTAATTGTGGTCAGCTAGCAGCTATCAACTCATGCAGAAAAATTGGCGTCGAGAACCATGCTTGGGAGAACAATAAAACAGCAGTGGTTACATTTCGTTCTCATGGACTTGAACACGCTGGTCTATCAACATTTTGTGGGTTCATAGACTGCTTAATACCCATGGCTCAGTCTGCATGTGATGCATTTAACGAACAATTTAGTGATGTGTGTGAAAAAGTGGCCAAGGACTCCGTGAAAACTGCAGTGATGGAAGAAAAAGTTGCTACAGAGATTGGAGCTCCCGGATTATACATTTTGACAATTGGAGGTCAGACTGGTAATTTTTTGCAGTTTCAACTTGAAGATTCAACACAGTGACCAAAAGAAAAGATAAGTACAACGTGTTATTATTATCAAGGATAAAATAACCTTTTTATAACATTTTCATGAAAATTCATAAAATGACTTTCTGTTTGCAGTTGAGAAAAGCCGTAAAGAGCCGAAAGGTATAAGTGAATATAACTCATAACTGCTGTATAAGTTGATTTTCTCCAAATATAGTTTTACCGATTTCAGCTCACTGTCCGTAGGATTTCAAGTGAACGAGTGGTTCTTATGGGCTCAAATTCAAGAAGGATACTTTGTACACCTGTAGTTTTGGTGTGAATGCAGGGATTTTGATATGAATGTTAAGAAAATGTTTTAACACAAAAAGGTGCCAGAATAAGCAAAAAACGAAATTCAGTTTTTTCATCGCCAAATCATTTCTAAGCAGTCAAATTAAAATCCCTGCATTCATACCAAAACTACAGGTATACGAAGTATTTTTGAGTTCAAGCCCAAAAGAACCATTCGTTCACCTGGAGTCTTACGGACAGTGAAAAAATTCACAAATTCTCGCACCGAGTGCTGCAATGGGCCAGCAGAGATAATAGGGGTTTTAGCATGGTCAAGTTAATGGTATTTATACTAAATATCAGTATAAAAAATTTTAAATTATTTACTTAAATTTTGTGATTGTTACTTGGAATTCCTTTTTCTGGGTTTAAAGGATATGTGTTCGCTTATAAAGAAACTATACAGTTACTTGGTTTTTGTTTGTTAATTCTTCTCCGCTCGAATGTGAGTCCCAGCGGGAGTAATTGTTTTGACTTTTTGAAGTGATAACTTCTTATGGGACGGAGTGAATTGGTTGGAATGCGTTACGGCGCCGTTATGTCTGACTATCCCCACCCTGCCGTCTCTTGCCTTCTCTCTCGCACGCATACGGCGACTCAGCGGAGACATCCCCACCCTGCAGTCTCTTGCTTCCTCTCTCGCACGCATACGGCGGCTCATCGGAGACATCCCCACTCTGCGCGCGCTTTCTTCTCTCTCTACTTGCACGTGTTCTCTCTCTCTCTCGCTCTCTCTCTCACTCGCTCGCGTCTACATGCCCTTTCTCTTTCGCATACTGTATATTGACGGCTGACTGGAAGATCACCGTATCTCAGCCGCGGCTTCGAGAACGCCGTATCCCGGCGGTGGCTTCGGGATCGCCGTATCTCAGCCGAGGCTTCGGAAACGCCGTATCTGAGCCGCAGCTTCGGAAACGCCGTATCTCGGACGCGATTTTTTTTCCTCAAATTTTGTAGTAGCAGCACTGCGTAAATTTTAAATATGACGTAAAAATTTTTAAAATTTGCGTAAAAAATTCTGAAAAAAATCAGAATTACTTATTTGATTTATTATTTGACATTAACTACACTGTATGTATAGATAATGTAGAAATTTGAGTAGAAAAACAGCAGAGGTTTTTGTTTCATTTTACGAAACACGTAAAATTTATGGAAGAATAATATTTACTTAAAATGTATAGCGAGGAGGAAAGAAGTAAAAAATACGAGTACAACGAAGAGTTTTAATTTTTTTCTGTTGAATTAGTAAAATATTAAATTTAAATTATCTAGGGGCGCGATAGCTCCGCTCTGGCAAGAAAAAGTACAAAGTACGATTTGTCTACGGCGCGACCCTATATACTTTGAAATTGGGGTTTCCTCTGATCCCATCCGGTCGTGGAAGGAATCAGGTTTTCCTAAAGAAATCTTGGATATTGTTGACAAAATTGGTTATAAAGATCTCACGCCTATTCAACGACAGGCCATTCCAATCGGTTTACAAAATCGCGATATTATCGGTGTAAAATGAAAAGTTTTTCTACTCGAATTTCTACATTATCTATACTTACAGTGTAGTTAATGTCAAATAATAAATCAAATAAGTAATTCTGATTTTTTTCAGAATTTTTGACGCACATTTTAAAAATTTTTACGTCATATTTAACGCCACTACAAAATTTAAGGAAAAAAATCGCGTCCGAGATACGGCGTTTCCGAAGCTGCGGCTCAGATACGACGTTTCCGAAGCCTCGGCTGAGATACGGCGATCCCGAAGTCACCGCCGGGATACGGCGTTCTCGAAGCCGCGGCTGAGATACGCCGATCCCGAAGCCACCGCCGGGATACGTCGTTCTCGAAGCTGCGGCTGAGATACGGTGATCTTCCAGTCAGCCGTCGATATGCTCCACTACAGACGCTCTCTATCTCTCCCTTTCTTTCCTCGACACTTTCCTCTTAGCGCGCGTGCACAGTAAACATAACCTCTACATTAGTAAAACTTTTGAAGTGAACATTGTGTTATTAAATTGTGTTAGTAAACAGATAGTTATTTTGATTTTTCAATTACCGAGTGTGATATTTACGTGTATATTGATAATCATATTGTTGTGTTAAATACCAGCCAGTCAACTTAAACTGTTAAATAATGATAAATATTGTACATAAAATATATATTTTACATTCAAAAGGAAATTAAATTACGTTTTACTTATTCCTGATCCATTTATAAATTATTAGATTAACAAAAAATATAACTATAAAATTATTATTGCCATCATGCGTTAAACAAGTTCTATATTTGATAGTTTCTATAAATATCACATGAAGTTATCACTTCTGTCGGGCTTCCCGTGACGCACACGTTTTTTTTTAGACCTCCTCAAGCTCTATATATGAAACTCAAAGTCTATTTGCGTTTACTGTTTTAATCTTTTTATTTTTTATTCTGATTTTAACGTTTGGCTGGTTGTTAAAAACATCGACAACAGTATACGGCCCTTCATATTGTTCAGCCAATTTATATTGTTTTCCCCCTTTGAGTAACCAAACTATATGGCCTATCGTAAATTCTTTTGGATTTATTTTTCTGTCATAATAATATTTTGAGCGGATTTTCGATTCAATTAATTTTTCGCGAGCAATTCTTTGGAGTTCGTTCAACCGTTTACTAAGGTTTATGACGTAATCATTGTATGTGGGAATGATATCTTCCGGTTCGAGTGGCTCATTCGAAGGATCGCGGGCTAAACGTCCGAAAACTAATTCGTATGGCGTAAACTGATGACCTTCGTGAGGCACGGTATTGTAACGGAAAGTCGCTAATTCTAAGCATTCGTCCCAAGTTTCCTTGTCTAAGGCCATTTTAATATATTCGGTCAATGAGTGATGTGATCTTTCTAAGGATCCGTTAGATTGAGGATGATACGCAGTTGTTTTTACTTGTTTAATACGAAATTTCATTGCTACTCGTCTCATTAAACTTGATATGAAATTACTACCTTGATCTGTGAGAATCGTAAGAGGTGCGCCAAAAATACAAATAAAACGTTTTATTAACGCGTCGGCGACAGATTCCGCGGTGTCATCCTTGATAGGTATCGCGAGGCAATATTTTGAAAAGTTACATTGAATTGTTAATATATTATTATAGCCATTTTTGGACACGGGGAAAGGTCCGACTATATCGAGACTAATTTTCTCCATGGGTGATTGCGGCGTGTCCGTAATTTGCATAGGTTGTTTGGTTTTGACTCGAACTAGTTTTTGTAATTGACATGTGAGGCATTTACGTCTTCTTTACTATTTTCCCAATAATATCTTTGGTTAATCGTTTATAAGTTTTATNTTTATTAACGCGTCGGCGACAGTTTCCGCGGTGGCATCCTTGATAGGTATCGCGAGGCAATATTTTGAAAAGTTACATTGAATTGTTAATATATTATTATAGCCATTTTGAATTGTTAATAATTTTCTCCATGGGTGATTGCGGCGTGTCCGTAATTTGTATAGGTTGTTTGGTTTTGACTCGAACTAATTTTTTTTAATTGACATGTGAGGCATTTACGTATGAAATTTTGTACATCTTCTTTAATATTTCCCAATAATATCTTTGGTTTAATCCGTTTATAAGTTTTATTGACTCCCTTGTGCCCTCCTATGGCTGTATCGTGTAATTCTTCTATGATTCTAGTTCTAGCTCTTTCAGCTATATATTTAATTATTCCCAAGCAAATTATAATTTTTACTGGTATTCCCTTCAATATATCTCTTAATTTAATTAACACATCGTCCCATAATACGTCTTCAATATCCTTGCTCTTAGCAATGCTAATCGAACAAATATTCTCTTTTTCA